>VDFB02292527.1:30104591-30170014 GCA_007258455.2 Sequoia sempervirens | reverse complement strand
ATAATCTAAAAATATTATTTACTGTCACACAAAATCCACATTTGAATTAATTTTAATTCAAAAATGGTAATATATTTCCATAAATCAAGTAATTTATCAAATTCTTGATTTTCTAAATCTTCTTTTCCATCCAATCTTTATCTTCTTGATTTTCAAAAATCTTTATCCTTTTGGGTAATTGTCACATTTATTCTTGACCACCGATTTGATTTTATCAAATGGCATCTTGGCCACTCATTTAATATTTTTTTCCTAACCTTAATTATGGGTTGTCACACACAATCTTCACCTCTTATTTTAGGCTTCTATTATCTTTTAATCTTGGTCGTTTGTCCAAAATTGCATTTTCTATAAAATGTCAAATTTTCTCACATTTTGGACTTACAAATTATTAGACACAATTCTTGACATTTGCATTCAACATATTTTCATTATTGAGTCTTAGGCATAGTCACATGAGCATCTCATAGGCATAGGCATATTGATCATTTGGTCATTTTCAAATTCTTCAAAGCTTGTTTAGGACATTGTCATAGTCAAATTTCTCACACACTCGATATGAGGGAAACAATTACATTTGCAGCAAGTTAGAAGGTGCTATGGAGGTGAATCATGGAAGCTTCATAGATCAGCTGGTATAATCGTTTTAATTTGTTTTAGCTTTCATTGGAATTCATAGGTCTTTGGGTTTTTGTTTTGTGCTTTAATCTACTAAATCTAATCTAGAAAATTCCCATTGATACAAAACCAACTCTCACCTTGAAGCATCTGGAATTGATCGATGAAACTTTTGAAGAATCATTGCAATACTTTGAGGATGATGAAGCTTTGAAAGAAATATTAGGAGTCTATGATGAGTCACTTACTCCTAAAAATAAATGGGTTACATGTTCTATGGTTAGTACTAAACAAGCAAATGAAGACAAGGAAATTAATGAAAGTGACAAGGAAAAAGAAGAATATAACCTGTATATTCTAAAAAAAAATACACTTCCTTTGGGAGATACAATCAATGTACCAATGGATACAAGAAGACCATGAAACCTTACTTAATAACTTTCCCAAACTCTTTTCTTGGACTTATTCGGATAAGTAATGAATTGATGCTAAGATAGTAACACACAACATAGTCCTTACAAAGGATGTTAAATCGGTGTGAAAAAAAATATGAACGATGAATCCTAAGATAGCATTATTGGTTAAGGCTGAGATTGAGAAACATTGTTACAGTTGTGAAACCTAACAATCATATTAGGATGTGAATGAAATTTTGGGATTTTAATAAAGCATCTTTAAAAGATGAGTTTTCCCTACCTAATATTGACATGATAGTATATTACACTGTTGAACATGCTTTGTTGTCATTCATGGATGGATTTTCTCAATACAATCAAATCTTTATTAACCCTTAAGATCAATAAAAGACAACATTTACTATAGCTTGGGGAACATTTTGCTGAGTAGTGATGCTTTTTGGATTGAAAAACATAGGTGCAACATATCAAAGAGCTATGACATTGATATTTCATGATTACATAGATAAGATTTTGGAAGATAACATTAATGATATTCTATTCAAATATTTAATGTGACAAGACAACGTGAATATTATTTAAAAAATCTTTGAGTGAATGCAAAAATACAACATAAGATTGAACATGAAGAAGTTTTCCTTTGGTGTAGATAGTGGAAAACTTTTAGGTTTTACAGTATCTCACAAAGGAATTGAGGTAGACATGAAGAAAAATGATGCTATAGTTAACATGCCACCTCCTAGAAATGTTTCTCAATTGATTACTTTACAAGGAATAATTCAGGCTATCTATCATTTCGTAGCATCCTTATCAGACCGAACATTACCATTCATGCAACTCCATAATAAATTGTTTCACCAAAAAGTGTATACTTTGCTTGATTTATGAAATGATTGATGAAAAATTGGACTTAATGAGGCCTTGATTTGGTGTTGTGAGGTGTTTTACACATCCACACTAAGTCTTGGACCCTTGTCAAATCAATAAATTGCATTTAATGATGTCTTGTAAAGGTGTTGTAAGGTGTTGTAACACATCTTCATCTAAATAACCTTAACAGGACTTATTTCAAAGTGTTGTAAAGTCTTGTAACAAACTTTCACACTTTCCTAGGCTTGTCATCAATATTTACACCTTTCTTATGCTTTAAATGGCCCCTTTATACACTTACAAGCCTTACTTAAGTTTCTTGTTGAAGAAGAACCTAATAAACATTATTTGAAATATCACAATTCCAAAAATCCACTTTAAAATTCCCAAGTGGACTAAGTTGCCATTAGTGGCGACTTAGTCCCATTTGGCTCAAAAGTTAAAATAAATTTAAATTTCTTTGATTTTTCTATTCCTTAAGACCTAAGGTCGGCCTGTGATGAGGTATTTTTGGGAATTAAGGCATAATTGTGTATACATATAAGGTTTTCCCTCTCATTTGACCTAATTCATAACTCATCATCATTCATCCATCATTCATCATGTTCACAATTCAATAAAGCTAGGGTTTTATCATTGCAAGTCATTAAGATAGCTTCCAAGGACATTCAAGGGAAGATTCTTCATGTTTTGCTACAAAAACTCAAGATCAAACATCATGGAAAGGTATTAAATCCATTGTTTCATGCTTCATTACATTCTTTCTTCATTTGGTTTAATTACCTAAAAAGGGGTTTGACCAAGGCAAAGCCCCATGCCCTAACATTCACCATTTCTTTCTCTTTCATTGTGTGTTTGCAGATTTAGACACTTTGAGGGTTTGAAGATAATTGAAGATAAGGTTGAAGACTTGTTGAAGAAATCTCCTTATTGACCAAGCTAAAATATCAACAAAAATTGACTTTGAGGCCTAAAAATTAGAGTTTCAGAAGTGGACACCTGTAGGGAATTGAAGTGCTGACCGAGGGCTTTCATTTCAACTTTCAAATTTTCAAAAATTCAAAAGTGGACTAAGTCACCAATAGTGGTGACTTAGCCTCATTGAACCTATTTTTTGGAAGTTTTTGTATATTTAGATACCCATTTGACCAAAATGGGTTTCTGAGTAGTTTGCCCGATCTGGGACTAACTTGCCCAGCCTAGCATAAGTGTCCCAGTTGGCTTAAAAACTAAAATTTGCAAAATTTTAGAGGTCTCTATAATCCCCAGTCAACTCTTCATTAGTTTCTAGGTGCAGAGTTTCTATCTTGCATCTTTATTTTTTCATTTATTACATTTATTTCACCTTTCTACATATCATAGTGTGTTTTCCAACAAGTTACATTTTTAGGATTTATGTTAATAATCATCTTTCTTTTTCAATTTACCATATTAATACATTGTATTTAGGCATATTACATCCCTCTTTACATTAATATTGAATGAGGGCATTACCCATTTTGGCCCATCTCTCTCCTTTCAGGTGAAAAACCCTAAAAGTGTTAGAGAGCATTAGGGTGCCAAAATATTTTTCCACATTTTTGTGAACCCAAATTTTGAACACTTTTCTTTTCTAATTTGGATTCCTTCATCATCATAGATATAGCTTGCATCAACATTGCATTAGGTTTTGCATTATTTTTCATTATAGGGTTTCAAAAACTTGCATTAGTGAAAAAATCATTTAGCTTGCATTAGTGCATATAATTTCATTGATAATTTCTAAAATTCTACATTTCCCGCATCATACAAACAAAAAGCATCAAAATCCATTGAAAATTTTAGGAAATTTTGAAAAAAATTCTAACTGGGACTAATTTTCCATGTTGGGCGACTTAGTCCCAGTCCAGATTTTTCATTGTCTAATACAGTGTCAAAAACCTCAATTACAAGAATTTTTGCATCTTAAATCATTGAGCATTTCTGAAATTTTGCATTGGTCTCTTAGGTATGCATCATACAGCACAACGAACATCAAAATCCATCAAAAAAATCTGAAATTCTCAAAAAAATCCCTACTAGGACTAATTCGCCACCTTGGGCTACTTAGTCCCTGTTCAACCCTAAAACTACCTTTTACAGAGCTGAAAACCCTATTTTTAAGCTTTTCTTTGCTGCCCTTACCTATCTGTATTAGTTTGTTGAGTTTCTATAACATGCATTTCATTAGATCTAGTCTAAATTTGCTCATTTCATGCATTATTTAATTTCAAATTTACATTTCCAACATTTCATCTTCTAGGTTGATGCATAATGTAATCAGAAAATTACCTTATTTCACATTTGAAAATTACATTTAAACATTTCATTTTAGGTCATTGCATTGCACTTTTCCATGATAGCATGTTTTCTTTCAAGAGATGTAGTTTTGATTTGGTTAAAAATGGATTGCATAAATACAAAATCCCCTCTTATGAGTTCAATTTTGATTACTATGATGAGGTCATTAAGAAACGTGTTCAAACCATTGACACAATCCTTACTATTACATTTCCCATTGGTGAGAATGGTAGTGTAGAAAATCATAACAATCATACTTGTTCTTCTCCTGATACCTCTCGTATTAGTGATGCAGGTATCTTGGTGAAGGAAGATACAAGAATTGAGAGTCTTGATTGTCCATCTCCTCATTTCCCCTTGGAAGATGTTAGACAACAAGAACATGAGATTATAGAAACATTCCTAAATAGTCTCCCTAACCATAACAATCAACATTTCCCTTCTTCTAATATCCCTCCTCGATGCAAAGAGGATAGGTTGGTGTTATAAGATATACCCATAAAGAGTCATGAGAATCTTGACCCTCCATTCCCTAATGCTCCAACCATTTGGAACAATCTATTTGAAAATCATAGTGGTCCTTCTCTTGATGCCTCCCCCACTTGTGATGAAGCTACTTTAGAAACTTCAAACTTGGGTGAACATATTACAAGCTCTCCTACTAAGATGGATAATATGGAACAATAGAATGAGACCTTACAGAAAAATGGCAATCAAATAGAGTCTTCTCCCAATTTCCCCTCTCTCAATAAAGATGAAAATCCAACAATTGATCATTCCCCTACGTGCAATGAAGTCATTTTAGAAGAACAACTCATGAATGTCAAGAAAATTTGATTATTAGTTCTCCTAAAAACTCTTCTCCTAGGGAGAATATCATGGTTCTAGAAAATGGTAGGCATAGTAATGTTTCTTCCTTAGATAAATAGGTGATTCTAGATTTCCCTTTATTAGAGATACATGAAACCAAGACCTCTGAGATTATGAATGTGCTAGTGTCCAATAGATCCCCCTCAATCAATGGACCTCATACATGCCCCATGGGACATTTGAAGAATCCTCTCATTCTCTACCCACCTTCACACAAACAACAAACTCAAACCCAACCTAAATTCATCCTTTACCCACCTTCACATAAACATCCACCTCCACCTAAACCCAAGTTTACCCTTTATCCACCTACACATGATGTTGTTTCTCACACACATTACACTTGCAACAATCTGCGACCGCCACAACCCACCCCAACACCATTACCTTTGCCTAATCCCATTTTTCCTAGTGCTCCTCAATTAACTCCTAGGGAGTATGATCTTGTTGAAAAACTTAAAAATACTCCCACAAAAATATCCCTTTGGGACCTTCTTCATAATTCACCTACCTATCACACTATGCTCCAAATGGCCTTACAAAAAATTCCTATCTGTTCTATTGCACAACCAAATGACATAGAAACCATAATTCAAGGATTGAATGCTGACATTGTTTTCCACCAAAGTGAACTCCCCCATTTGGAAGTGCGAAATTTTTTTGATGCTTTCATGATCATAGCTCAATACAGTGCGACAGGAATAAAGTGAACCCTTATTGATAATGGCTCCGCTCTTAATGTGTGTAGCATAAAACTCTTGAATAAGATTCATGAGGATAGATCAAGAATTCAACCTGATTCTTTATCTATTAAGGGCTTTGTAAATGAAGAAAACAAACCACTCGGTGTGATCACTTTACCTATTATAGTTGGAGTAATCACATTGCACACCCCAATCCATGTCATGCCCCATAATCTTTCATATAATCTTCTTTTAGGAAAACCATGGATTCATGAGATGAATGCAGTGCTTTCAAATCTTCATCATAAAATGAAATATGTTTACAATAACACAATCCACACAATTGATGTTGATCATGAGCCTTATAGTCACTTGTAACTTGAGAAAAACAAAGAGAACCCCTTGAACACCTTAACCCTAACAAATCAATAAAAATCCCAAACACAACATATTAAACAAGTCACAATGCTATTAGATGATGATTGGGGTTCCTTAGACTTCACACCACCACTCATAGATGAATGCAAGCTTACACCAAAAGACTTTGACACAGTCATGTCAACACACAACTCGAGAGACCCTTCAAAAGCATCTTCCTCAACCACTTTAGACCAAAACATAACAAATTATACAACAAACTTTGATGAACACAACAACGAACAACCACCAGATTCAAAAGCAATGAGAAAGGTTTATGGAAAAGGTTATGAGCTTATGAAACAACTTGGATATAGTGGAAAAAGGATGTGGTGCTAATGAAAAAGGTATTTGCAACCCTATCGATCTTCTCATACAACAAACCACTCATGGTCTTCGCTATTGTCCTTTTATATAAATCACAAAATCCTTCACTCAACATCAATACTAATACAAAACATCCTTCTATGATGATAAACACTAGTGGTATTGATTGTTCTCCTTTACAAGCAATCAAACAAACAAATACACCTTTGCTTAATGTCAATGTCATCTCACAAAACACCAATGAATTGAATTCATTAGATTTTACACCCTCCTATAAAGGAGAGCCCAAAATCTCACAATCTAAAGAGTCTTGCGTAGATAGGACATATTGTACATCTAAGCAAGATGTATCTTTGTTGAAAAATATAGGACCACCTTCTACCATTGATCAAGAGGGTATCTTGTCGAGACTTCTTCAAGATCACTTGATCACCCTTCCTCCAAGAACTCGAAATAAATTCTATTACAACAATTCATTTTGTCCCTATCATTGAGTTCATGGTCACTCCATTAATGAATTTAAGGCTTTGAGTAGTAAAATCAAACATCTTAAGGAGTTTGGTGTTCTTCCTTATGTGGGGGCACCTAATTCCTCTAATTGATATTGATTTTCACTCTAGCATGCATTTCATTAATCAGTCTGGCTCACCCTTGTCCTGTACTAAGTGGGGGCATGGGATTTCACAACCTTGTCTTCGTATGTCACTTGTCATTGTATCTTTTGGCTCTTCGTTCACCTTTCATAAACATATAAGAACAAGCTTGGGACATTGATGACATGCCTTAAGTTGGCTCTCATGTGACATGCTCCTTGTTTCATGACGTAGCTTCTAGGAAACATATGACTTGGCATAGGGATTTCCAAGTAAGCTCTCATGTTCTACTTCTTCTACTTTAAAGAAATATCTCATAGTACCGGTGTTCACAACCGCTTTAAAGTGGGGGCATACATTGACACTCACATTTCATTGTGCGATTTCTTTCTTCTTGCGATGTGTCCTTTTCTTGGTGGAGTCATTAGGCTTGATTCCCTCCAAAAGCTTGATACTCCTTTGGAACATCCTCTCTTGGAGACGTTAAGCACAATGTTCCCTAAGATGAGACCTTACACGAACTAAGCAAAATCCTTTTGAACATTCCTTGTACTATTTTACCATTTACAACAATTGTAATATGGCTACCTTGCATACCACATCTTGCATGCCTGTGGTACCATCCTATTTTCCTGTGAGTGTCGAGCATACAAAGGTTTTCTTACCTCATAGAGCTCGCAAACCATTTTCATTATGGTGCCTTATTAAATTTATCAAGAGGTATAACTTTGGTATGGTTGAGCGGGAAGCCCATTCTGACGCATGACTTTTCCCAATAGCTACCTGTGTGTTTGTGAGCACATATCGGTTGTATGTGTCTCACCTTTTGGGCTTTATCACCCCACGGAAAACCATAAGTTTTGTGGCCCTAGAGTAAGTATACTTTTGGTATTTCTCACCTGACGGATAGCCATGGTTGTCACCCCAGAGTGAGTATACATTTCTTTTTCCAAACAAACAAGCCTAGATCTAATCCATAACGTCTTGGAAAAATAGTCAAAGCTTGATCCACCTTTCCATCTTCACTTTTTGTTCTTTCCATTTCATTATCGTCTATCTTGTTTCACTGCAAGTCATTCACTTTGTGTGTGTCTTCTTGTGCTTATGTTTGTCTTGACTTAGGATCTTGGATCTTGGGGGCTTGCACAACCCCCTTTGATCTTTGTCATCCTTTTTCATCTCCATTGGTACGGTTGGACTCTTCTTGAATGTCTACTTTAGCGTGCGTTTGAAGCAAGTTCATCCTCTCACTAAAGTGGGGGTTAAATGTGTTGCCAAAAAGTGTATACTTTGCTTGATTTGGGAAATGATTGATGAAAAATTGGACTTAATGAGGCCTTGATTTGGTGTTGTGAGGTGTTTTACACACCCACACTAAGTCTTCGACCCTTGCAAACTCAATAAATTTTATTTAATAATATCTTGTGAAGGTGTTATAAGGTGTTGTAACACATCTTCACACTTTTGTAAGACCATAATATCATAATTCACCTAAATAACCTTACCAAAACCTATTTCAAAGTGTTGCAATTTCTTGTAACAAACTTTCACACTTTCCTAGGCTTGTCATCAGTATTTACACCTTTCTTATGCTTTAAAGGGCCCCTTTACACACTTGCAAGGCCCCTTTATACACTTGCAAGCCTTACTTAAGTGTCTTGTTGAAGAAGAAAATAATAAACATTATTTGAAATATCACAATTCTTGAAATCAACTTGAAAATTACCAAGTGGACTAATTCGTCATTAGTGGTGACTTAGTCCCATTTGGCTCAAAAGTCAAAATAAATCTAAATTTCTTACGTGTTTCTATTCCTTAAGACCTAAGGTCGGCCTCTAATGAGGTATTTTTGGGAATTAAGGTATAATTGTGTATAAATATAAGGTTTTCCCTCTCATTTGACCTAATTCATAACTCATCATTATTCATCCATCATTCATCATGTTCTCAAGTCAAGCAAGCTAGGGTTTTATCATTGCAAGTCATTAATATAGCTTCCAAGGACATTCAAGGGTAGATTCTTCATGTTTTGTTGTAGAAATTCAAGATCAAACATCATGGTGAGGCATTAAATCTATTATTTCATGCTTCATTACATTCTTTCTTCATTTGGTTTAATTACCTAAAAAGGGGTTTGACCAAGGCAAACCCCCATGCCCTAACATTCACCATTTCTTTCTCTTTCATTGTGTGTCTGCAAATTTAGACACTTTGAGGGTTTGAAGATAATTGAAGATAAGGTTGAAGACTTGTTGAAGAAATATCCTTGTTTACCAAGCTAAAATATCAACAAAAAGTCACTTTTAAGCATGAAAATTGGAGTTTCAAAAGCGAACACCTATAGGGAACCGAAGTGCAGACCGAGGGCTTCCATTTCCACTTTCACATTTTTAAAAATTCAGAAGTGGACTAAGTCAACAGTAGTGGTGACTTAGTGCCACTAAACCTATTTTTATAAGTTTTTGTAGATTCAGATACCCATTTGTCTGAAAGGGTTTTTGGGTAGTTTCCCCGATCTGGGACTAGGTCACCCAACTTGGCATAAGTGTCCTAGTTGGCTTAAAAATCAAAATTTCTAGAATTTCAGAGGTCATTGTAATCCCCAGTCATCTCTTCATCAGTTTCCAGGTGCATATTTTTTGTCTTGCATCTTTATTTTGCCATTTATTACATTTATTTCACCTTTTTGCATATCATAGTGTGTTTTCCAGCAAGTTGTATTTCTTAGGTTTTATATTAATAATCATTTTTCTTTTTGGCCCATTTTGGCCCATCTCCTCCTTTTAGGTGAAAAACCCTAGAAGTCTTAGAGAGCATTAGGGTTCCAAAATCTATGTCAACATAAATAGGTTTAGTTTTATTGGACCAAGGATTGTAAATAGGATTTTGAGATTTTGAAAGATTATCTAGATACTCCACTTGTTTTACAACCTGCTATGTAAAAAAAACCATTTATCCTTTATACAATAGCATCGACCCATGCACTCGCAACATTGTTGGCTCAATAAGACAACAATGGTAAAGAACATCCTGTTTATTATGTTAGTTGAACTATGTTTGATTATGAGACGCGATATACAATAATAGAAAAAAATGTTTGACTCTTGTGTTCACTACTAGTGAATTGATACATTACTTAAAAAATGTTGAAATCTATGTGATGAAAAAGCTCAATTCTTTAAAACACATTTTTTCTAAAATAGATTTATCAGGACACTTAGATAAATTGGTTATGCTATTAACTAAGTTTGATCTTAAATTTGTCTCTCAAAAGGAAATTAAAGGACAAGTCTTGAATGACCAATTAGCTAATGCTCCATCTCCCCTAATGTTACCTAATATAGACTCATTCCCTAATGAGAATGTGTTGACTATTAAAAAAGAGAAGGAAACATGGGAATTGTACATTGACGGTTCTAAGTATCAAACTGGCTCTGGGGTAGGAGTTATATTAATTCCTCCTTTAGGTAAGCTTATTCCCTTATCTTTCCTTTTAAACTCCCTATATACAAATAACACTGCAAAGTATGAAGCTTTAATAGCTGGAATACGTGTAGCATTAGGATTAAATGTCAAACACATTTCTATATTTGGTTATTCCCTCTTAATCATTAAATAGATAAATTTTTCATATTAAGAAAAAAGTGATAAGCTCATTTGATATAAAGACCTCATGATGAAATTATTAGACAAATTTGAATTGTATATAATTGACAACATACCATGGAATGATAATCGACATGTAGATGCAATGGAAAGCATTGCTTCCCTTGTATCTCCCAAAGATCCTCTCGTTGATTTCACATTCACAATTCAAATTATCCCTAAACCATTAATAGAGGATAAAAGAAAATAAATGTTATCAACTGATAGTGTAAACAATAGTGAATGGTATACAACGATATTCAACTATCTAAAATATGGTACCTTTATTGAGCCTACAAAAAAAAACACTTGAGCTCATCTTTGAAAGCTTGCATCTAGTATATAATTGCAAATATTTTATATAGAAGATCATTCAATGGTATTTTACTTAGATGTCTTAAACAATCTGAAATTCCTAGAGCACTTGAAGAAGCTCATGCAAGTGCTTGTGGGGGACATTTTAGAGGAAGATTGTTAGTTCAAAAATTGGTTCATATAGGATAGTATTAAAGACACATGGAACAATATTTCTTTAAGTATGTAAAGAAATGTCATAAATTTCAAGAACATAACAATTTGATTCATGCTCCTACTTCTGAGCTTCACACCCAAGTTCCTATTCGGCCATTCTCAGTTTGGGGTTTGAATCTTATTGGAAAGATATCACCACCTCCTTCTATTGGACACACACTTATCATTACCAAAACTGACTATTTCACAAAATGGGTAGAATCTATCCCTCTTCATTCTATAATAGATGATACAATATGTCATTTCATATTGGAACATATTATTGCTCATTTTGGTCTCCCTTCCACATTAGTTTCAGATAATGGTGTAGTGTCAAAAATGTCATTGGGGACATTTTCACACTTGTTTGGACCCTCCTTGTGAAATAAAGCTTAATGTTGCCTTGATTTAGTGTTCTAATGTGGTTGCCACATTCACTTTAGGTCTTGGGCCCTTTTGAACTAATGGATTCAAATGGTACCTTGCTAAAGTGTTGTGAAGTGTTGTAACTCACTTTCACACTTCTCTAAGGTTTTATTAATTAATTAAACCTAACAATCCTCTTTTCAACATTAATCTTTCCTTATTTGGAGTGTTGTAAAGTGTTGTAACACACTTTCACATTTTTCTAGGATTTTCATTAATAATTAGGCTTTCTTATACATTAATTGTCCCTATTTTGTATCCACAAGGCTCATTTATTGCATCTTTTTGAGGATAATCCTAACACCAATCATTAACCAATCATAATTCAGGTGTTTTTGGATTTTGTGGCCAAAACTTAGTGATCTGGGACTCATTTTCCACCTTGGGTGAAAGGGTCCCACCTAGATCTTTTTTCCCCAAACCAAATTTCACACATTTCTAAGCACTTTTTTATTTTTGGTCCCATACATTATGCTTGATGGGACTCATTCGCCACCTTGGGTGAATGAGTCTCATGTGGCCCAAAACCAAATTTAATTCAAATTTCTGCTAGGATTTTATTTTCCTAAATCTGATGTCGGCTTGTAGTGTTGTAATTTTGGTAATTCTTGCTTAATTAAGTATAAATACAAGGTTATTTCACTCATATTCACAACTAGCATTCAAGAGATCATCAAGAATTCACAAGAGAATTTAAGAGTATTCAAGAGCATTCAAGGGAAGATTATCAAGCATTTTGGAGTACTCTTCAAGCATCAATCATCATGTCAAATATTTTATGCATCATGTTTTTCATTATGCTAATAATTGTGGTGTAGGGTTTGTGATTCAAGCAAGTGTTCCATGCAAGATCAACATCATTCAAGCTAGAGTCAAGAACCACATCCATTGTATCCATTTCAAGCATATTTGTAGCATCTTATTGCTAGGGTTTGGTGAGTTGCAACATTGTTACTTGTTCATTCATCATTCTCCATTCATATTTGCTTTCATTTCAAGGATTGATTTCCAACAAGGGGTTTGACCAAGGAAAACCCCTATCCACTAAACCAACAACATTTTTCCCTCTCCTTTGTGTATGATTTGCAAGTTTAGGCTGTAGATTTCATAAGGACCAAGATTGGAGAAAAGTTGCAAATCATTCAAAGTTGTCATCAAGCCTTAGAGAACCTTGGAGAAGACCTACAAATTTCAAATTGAGGATTCAAATCTTGAAACCAATCAGGAAGTAAAGAGTAGATAGAGAAGAGAAAGATCAACTTTTGAAGTTGCAAAAAATCCCAACTGGATTGTGTTGTGCAGTTCTTGCACACACGCCCCACTTGGAGTGGGGACCCCCTTTTTTTTGGTGTCTTTGACCTTTGAGTTTATTGGATTTATCATTTTAGGGTCTTGACATGTTGGTCTTGCTGGATTTGCTCTTGCCTTGAGGTTGGAATTGATTGAAATTGAGTTTTTGGCCAAGTCCGGGTTTTCACTTGGATCCGGGATTTTCCGCCTCTGGCGGATTTTTCCGGCCCTGGTTCCTTGTCCGCTTCTGGTAGGATTCTCTGATTCTGGGTTTCTGCCTGACTTCGGGATTTTCCGGTCCTATCGGATTTTTCTGGATTCTGTCAAAATCCCAGTCTTCCTTATTTCCCTGGTTTCTGCATTTCCACGAAATCTGTGTATCCGCGCATTCTGGGATTTTCTGAACTTCCACTTGGGGCTCGGGTTTTCGGACTTGTCAGAAATGTCTTGTCGCGCATTAATGGCTGAGGTACCTTGGCTCAGATGGGTATAAGGGCGAATTTAGGGCATTTTCTGATTCATTCCAACTTCGTTGCTTCCTTGCTTTCTGCTCTGGCGATTCAGAATTTTCAATTGAGCTTTGAGAATTGACCTTGGTTGTTTGCGCGAGGATTGCTTGAGTGTTGCTACCTGTATCTCGTTGCTTGGACGTGTTGTCGCGTGGGTTGATTTTCTGAGCTCGATTTTCACTTGCTTTGATCCATGGTATGTATTTATTGCTCCTCCCTTTGCTTGCGTGATGATTTGGGGTTTTCTTGTGCTGGGTATTGTTAAATTTGGGGTCGGCCCTTGTTTTGGTTTTGTTTTCACATTTATATAGTCAGGGTTGATCCGTTTTTATTGTAAAACCCATCTCCCATGCCCCACGTGCTTTGTTTGTCTTTTTGATTGCGTATGGGTCCCTTAGACACCGTTCTGGGTCGAACTGCTTGTTTGCTTCGGGCGTAAAGTGTGTTATCTTGCGAGGTTAGGGTTTCCTTGGTGTCTCGGCTAGAACAATGGTTTCATCTCGTGCTTGAGTGACTTTCACCCCGTGCCGTGTTGGCTTCCCCGTCCTGCGAGGATTATAGGGCTTTTAGGTAAATCCTGAAATGATATTTTAACCCTAAAGCTTGCTCTGGTTTTAATGGCAGAAATTTGGTCGTTCGATTTAGGGCATCATCTTTTTAGCACGGGGATCCTTCTTTTGAGGGCTTTTGGGAGTTGGAATCCTTTCCATACTTGAGATTGTTGATCATCGTCGGTTTTAGGATCTTTTGAGTTCAGGTAGTGGGGATCCCGTGGTCGTTCAAGTTTTGGTGCACGTTTTGCCATTTTTTGGGTTTCCGAGGCCGTCGCGGAATTTTTGTGCTCCTGAATTTTCCCGATTTGAGCTTATTCCGCAGATAGGGTTAATTTCCGGTGCATTTTATGCTGTCCGCAAATATCCGTCCTATCCGAATTTTTTCGGATTTCCTGTCTGATTGCATTCTTTAGTATATTTCGATGATAGGATTGATGGAATGGTTGTTTAATGCTTATTTCTTATTGTCAATGAGTGATTTAACGATTATCCTTTGATTTTTCTGAGTGTATTTATGATTTATATGGCTAACCATGCCTTGGCAACAGGAATCCGTCTAGGTCAGATTTCTCCGAAATTCTGCCCCAACGGTATTTTCCCGGTTTACACGATTTTCCCGGATTATTGGATTTCTCTGGATCTTGAAAGATTGGCAATTAGCAATGGATTTTAATGGATTTATGTGACATGTGCTAACCCTTTGGATTGATATGAGCTCAATAATTGAATTCTAATAATGATTCTTGAATGTGCAGGCCGAATCAAGCAAGGCTACTGCTGGGAAGTCCAGGGGTGGTGCAGGGGCATCTTCAGTCTCTGAGATAGAGAGATTGAGATTAGACATGAAGAGTCAGGTTCCAGAAAGTAAGATATCTTCCGTGTGGGCTGAGATATCTGATACCAATGTTGGCGCGTGGCGGTACGAAGAGTTCAAGCAGAGGACAGCTGAGAAGGACCAGTCAGCCTTAAGGCAGCGGATGACGAACTCAGGATTGGTGCATGTGGTAGGGTTCCCTCTAGCGATCCAGTGCTACGAGTTGATTTTGGAGTGTGCTAGACAGTACGCTTTTGATACATAGATGGTGGTCAGCACTGAGGGACGAGTCTTGGCAAACTTCAGTCCTGCCTCCATTGCCCGGGCCTTCAGCATGCCGGATCTCCCCTCGGTCTGTGCCTTAAACATTGACACAGCTCGGACATATTATGAGAACGAGCCAGTTAAGGCTCAACAGATCATCAATTCATGGCTGGAGAAGCCAAAATCCCACTACTCCAAGTTGCCTAAACAGTTGCACAGGGTGAAATTCAGGCCGGATGTTTATGATGCCATCACACTGCTGAGTAGAGTGGCCGGACTGAGGACTGCCGGAGTATTGGAGAATTGGATGGTCCACGTGATCACCAAGATGAGTCAGGGAACAAATTATCACTGGGCAGGTCTCATCAGTGCGGAAATAGACAAACAAATGAGGAATGTCTTGGAGTCGAAGAAGTTCACCATGTCCTCCTACATCATGTATGTATTGGCCATCTCCTATCCTTACAAGGGACTGACTCCGATGGGAGCTATTGGGCAGGATATCATCTACAAAGTCTATCCAGAGCTACATTTGGGACACAGAGATTATAGGAGGGCCAATGATGCCTTTACAATACACATTACCCGGACCCTTCAGAATGCAGAGCACATCAGATTGTCTGACGCGGCCAAAGGACTGATCAAGAATTATGGGGCGTGGTTTATCCAGTTCCCCACCTTCACTTATCTCCAGATTGATGGATGCCCTGTTGCGCCCTACAGATTGCCCAGGCATCCCACTGACCACATAGTGCTACTGGAGGTCGTAAGGCAGATTTGTGAGTTTGACACAGTGGTGAAGAGGGAGAAGCATAAGATTGGTTTTGGAGGTGACTTCCCTCTTGGGATTGGCATGGGGGAGATGTGCCCGTCCATCCAATCAGCTCACACTGCAGGTGAGGAGTTGGCTGCATATGGATTCTCTTTTCATTCAAAGAGAATGAACTTTGATATAACCGGAGAGGCACAGAAAAGAGCTACCTGGGAATACAGGCATAAGGAGGATTTAGAGGATTACTGGGTCAACATCAAGGATGACCTTGATGCAAGGAAGAAAAGGTATTCTCGGCTGCCAGTAGAGGCAATCAGACAGTATAATGTGAAGCTAATTCTGGATCAGCTGGATGATGACGGGAAACTGGTCCAAGACCATGTATATGAGTCCATTAAGGATAGGTCAGTGGCAGATATTGATTGGAATGAGCCTGAGGTGACAAAGTTGGAGGACTTGATGGCTCCAGTGCTGAGATTTACCTTTTCTTGGGTTAAACATGAGGTTTGGGTGTTGGAGAATGTTAATGTGCCTTGTACTTTTGATTTGACGGGGAATCTCAACCCCATTTCCACTTCTGAAGAATCTGGGGAAGAGGATCCCAAAGGGAAATCGGCTAAAACCTCCCCTTTCAAGATTAAAGTCAGAGGTCCTAAGGGGACTGAGCCTGCAGCAAAAAGGAAACCAATTGGCAAACGCAGGTGGAAGACTCTGACAATCAGCAAGTCCTCGGATGAGGAAGAAACAGAGAAAGTTGAAGAGGAAGATGCTCCTCCACCACCAAAGAAAACCAGAACTACAAGGGTGGCGAAGAAGAAAGACAAAACTGCTTCAGAGGATGAACCTCCAGTTGTTGATGTGGAGAGCTCCGGAGGGGAAAAGACTAAGGTGTATACCCAGAAATCCAGGACTCTTTCCCCTAAGGATGCTGCACAGCCAAAGGATTCTTCTCCAACATTGCCAGTCACTGAGCAGGACAAGCCTGTTTCTCCTCCGCAGAGCATACCAGCGCCGGAGAATCCGGATGAGCAGGAAATCAGTAGAGAGGCAGAACCGTTCAAAGAGGGAACATTGTTCGGTGAGGCTGCCGAGCTTGAGGTAGAAACAGAGGAAGGGCACACTTCTCCCTTGGTGCAGTATAAGGATTCTTTGGAGAGTGAGAAAGGCCACAGATCATAGGAACCGAAGGAAAGCCTACCTGCTCGGACTCCATCACCGGTGCATCTAGAATTGGGACTTGAGGAGGCTGATCTAGGTGAACAACCTCCAGAGAAAGAACATGACAAGGCAACAGCCGAGGAGGAAGTCGAGGTGACAGCAGCGGAAGAGGAGAAAGCCACAAAGGACCCGGGAGAAACTGGAGGAAAGGGAATCCGGACTGACCCTGTAGCCCCGGACTGGCTAGAAAAAGAAATTGCAAAAAAGAAACAGGTGATTGTAGAAGACACTCCTCTTGACTGGGATGAAATGTTGTCTTAGATTGGTAAGGGGAAGAAGAAGAAGGCTGCAAAGGTGATTTCTTGGGTAGAAAGAGATGAAGTGCATAACCAAGTAGTTCACATTGCCACCCCTGCTGCAGACAAAATGAGAGATGAGGTGACAGGCCAGGATTACAATGTCCAAACCATTAACCTTGGGCTGGCCTCCTTAGAGTAGGATATTGAGGAATTTGAAGGGTCAAGTGCTGTGATTGTGGATAGACTAAAGAAGGAGACCCAGTCAAAATGAGAACTGAAAAGAGAGAATGAGAGATTGAGGAAATGTCTGGAGGAGGTAATGAAGCCTCTACATTCTCTCCATCCCTCCTCGTCTGCTACTCCGGGATTTCTGCCCAAAGAAACAATCTCCGGGATTGAAAAAATGAAGGCTTCTGCATAGGATGCCACCGACTGGTTGGTGGGTGTCCAGACACAAGGAGATGAAGCTATCAAGGAGATCCTGTCTGTGGGCAAGGATGCAGTCCGGGGAAAGGAACTATTAGAGAGTACCCTCTCTCAAGATAAGAGTGATATTGATCTCCTGCTACAGAAGTCAAGGATTATTTTAGGACATGGCAAGGAGCAGTTGGGCAAAGATGGAATCCTTCCCTCAGCTAGATTGGATGAACCATGGGAGTGGTTCGAGGCATTGCAGATCAGGCAGGGAGGCCTGAAGAAGATACAAAAACGTAGAAAATCCATTGATGCTGACCTCACTGCAATCTATGATGGTTGCATTGCTTTCTTCGAGGTGATGACAGGGAGGAAGAAAATAGCTCCCAAATATCTGAGCTTAGATCAACTGAAGGAATGGTGGCATGAGATTTATGCCCCGGAATCTGATGGAGCCGTCACCTCCCATTTGCTTGATGATGCAGCTACATACTTGGCAGTAATAGACAGGTACATGACCAACATGAAGGACTGGAAGAAAACTGTTGAGCGGTCCAATGAGGGAATTGATTCAATTAAATGCAGGCTCAGGGTTTTTCCGTTGCCACCTATTGCTGAGCTGGAGGGGATATTCTCGAAGGTCCAAGGGTCACCAGCGCGGAGGAAAGACAAAGGAAGCAGCAGTTAGTGCTTATCTCGAGATTTGTGCTTCCCTATTATTATAGGGCATGCATTGGACCAGACTTCCTTGGGGACTATGCCTTGGCCGACTTGGATGATGGCATTAAATGTGTGCCTTAGTTTGTTTCCTTTGGCCGACCTATTTTGGTAGTTTTGATTATTTTGTAAAAATTTTTGGCTGGGCCGACATGTTTTGGGAGGAATTTTGGTATATATTGGCATTTTTGCCTCATTGTAAGGGTTAGAAGACATTGGCTATAGACATTAGCAAAACAGTAATAGAGCATGAGCAATAGTTAGAGTTTTAGAATTTCTTGAAGCAAATACCATATTCAGAACAGTTGAATTGTTGCAGCATTTGGTGATTAATACAATTGGAGGCATTGTGGTTTTCCTGGTGAAATCTTTTGTGTTATCTCATCTTACATGGTTCTTTTGTTCTATCTTTTAAATTGCTTGAAGATCTAGGGTTTTAATATTCAGAAATAAATTAGTTTAGTTGGATAAATGGTGTATGTGATTTCATATTTGGAATGTTTGTAGCTATCTCTGGTCTATACTCCCAGTAACTATCTGATTGTAGTAGGCTGGTAAAGTCAACCTGGACCGTATATTCAAATGTGCTTAATTTCGATTGTAGATGCAGGTCTATGATTTGAAAATCTGTATTCCTCAGAAGATTACACTGTTCTTGCAAGATTGCCTTGTGGGTCGAACAGGAATTGGTTATTTAAGATAGGTCCATTCCAGATATATGTCATTTGCATTGCTTGTCCTTGCAATAGTTTATATTTCGTTATTTCCTTGCTCCCTATCTTTTGCAATTTCTTTATTATTCAGTTAGATTTAGGATTCAAGATCATCATATTGTCAGATCTGATAAATTGAAAGGGTTCAGTTTTCTTGTAGTAAGGTCCGATTGTGATTACCAGCAATTTCACATTTTATTTGAGTTGTTTTATGCATTGTTATGACCTAACATGTGAGAGACCTTGGGGTGATTTTTATTAATTCATTGTTGAAGATTACCTTTCAAGAGAGATAGGATATTGTATTATGTCTGAGTTGTTGCTGTACAGAAAACACCATCAACAGATTGACGCTAGAAGGAGGGCCTGAATGAGCACACTGGATCGTTTCTTGAATGCCATCTCTCTAGAGAGATATAGGAGAAATACCAGATCCAACACAAGAGAGGAAGATTTAGAAGAGATACAGTTCTTCAATAGGTCAAGGAGGACTAAAGTAAGGGGAGAATCATCATCACCCATCCCTTCACCCACATCGTCCATATCTTCTCATCCTGAGGTTGAAGCCATACCCATCCCTGAAGAGGTTCCTCTTCAACAGCCTCAGCCTGCCATTAATCAACCACAACCTCCACCCCCGCTCTTACCAATGGCTTTCCTTGCCAATAATCCATCACCTTTGTCCTTTGGTGCTTATAATGTAATGCCTAAAAATTCTGAGCATTTCTGCTCGAAATTCTATGTAAATGACCCAAATAGAACTACAGAAGAGCACATAAGGATTATCCAAACTTGCCTCAAAGACAGAGGAATTGTCCATGAGGATGTTGCCTGTAGGTTATTTCCTTATTCTCTGGGTGAAGAAGCCTTTTATTGGTACAACCATCTCCCTGCCAGCGCAATTCAGAATTGGAATGACCTAGAAAAGACCTTTTTGCAAAAGTTTCGAATACCCATCAGTGCTAATGAGCTATACCTGCAATTTATCAAAGTCAAGAGAGAGGTTAATGAACCCATAGCCAGTTTCAATAATAGATTCCATCGTGCGTTCACCAGATTACAAGACCCATATGTTCTAGATGACGGTACTGCCCTGGGAGTATATTATGAAGCTCTAGATAGTCTAACAGCAACCTTTCTGAAATGGAGACCCAACCCTCTAGGTACCTTGACTGATGCTTATACGGAAGCTGTAAAGCTTAGTACAGACTTGAGACAGCACCTGACTGGGCAATTTCCTTCTCTGGGACCGGTTGCACATCCCAACCAGATTCAGGCAGTAAATCAGGCTCTCACCAATCATACCCCTATTATGAATCCGGTTCCCCAGTTATCGATGGTGCCACACCCTGGTCATCCTATGAACTAGATTTCCCCTATGACAAACTTCTCTCAATAGCAAGTTAATCAGCCTGTGTATCAGTTGCAGCCAAATAATTTCCCTGCTTATCTATAGAACTCTGAAGTGTTGCATCAGTCTTTGGGATCTGCCACAGTACCTGTCCAACCTCTGAGTAACCCAAATCAGCCTCCCTACCGAGACCCGAATAAGGAAAGGATTGATGAAATGACTGAACAAATAAAGAAGCTAAATCTAGAAGTAACTTACTTGAGAAATCAGAATAGCCAGCTACAAGCTGCTCAAAAGGGAATGCAATCTAATCAGAACAGAGAGTTCTCGCAAGGGCAAAATTTCGACAGGGGGCAACGCAATGACAGAGGTTACAACTAGGATAGAGGTTTCAAAAATGATAGGAGACAAAACTTTGATAGAGGCCAAGGAAGTGGGTCAGGATTTGATAAAAGGCCATCATAAGGATAGAACAGAACTTGGAATACAGGGCCTAATAATGGAGGAGTTCCCACCCCATTGGATCAGCCTACAAACCAAATTGTCAATCAATCTGCGAACCAGCCCGTCGGCTAGGACAAACCTCCTACTGGTGTGTATCTTGCAGAAGTAGCCCTATCAGGATGGTGCAGGCTCCATAAAATGAGTCAGCATTCGGAATTGGAATGTCCGGAGTTCCAGACTGCTGCCTCCATTTTTCAGTATGAGGTAGAGAACAACGTGAGTGGACAGGAAATTGTTCCTTCCAGTTCATATGATTCTCCTGTGCTGGTATTAAACCATGCTCCTTTTCCAGCCAGTAACGAAAATATACCAGAAGAACCTGATCCCCAGAAAGATGAAACAGGTCAGGTTTGTAATGGAGATGAAGTAGATCAGCTGTTTAATGAAGGAGAGATGAATGACAATGGCCCCTTGGATCAGGATGAAGCTTATGTTGAAGAAGTACAGATGTTCCAGAGACAAGGATTAAGGGATATGCCCCACAGGCGTCCACCACCCGGAGGACCTTTCACTACCTCCATTCCTCCCAACAATTTCAGTACTCCTCCAGATCCTAATGCGAGCAACAATCCGTCTTATCCGCAGGTTTCCAAGCAATACCTTTCGAAAAATAGACAAACTCAAGCAGAACCACAGAAGGAAAGGACTGTTCAAGCAAGTAAGGATAAGCCAGAGGAACTGTCCAAGGAAGTCTCTACTGATATGAGTGAAGAGCAGATGGCTTCGTATGTTGCAGAGGAATTTAAGAAGTTGAAGGTAAACCTTTCCGCATTTGAGTTGTTAAGATTTCTTGCAATTAGGAAGGTTGTCTTAGGTACTTATGATGCAAATTCAAAGACATTGGACAAGCCTTCTGGTGAGCATGTCAGCCAGACTTCTAGTTTCCAGTCTGTGAATACACAAAGTCAGACACAGAATAGGACCAACCCACCTCCTGGAGATAGAGGGAAAGAAAAGGACAGAACTCAAGTGGCCCAGATGGATACTCAGCCCACTCTGTTTCAAGGGAAGACTGAGACTCCACCATTTTTGATCTTGGTCAGAATCTTTGGTAAGAACCTTCATAATTATCTGTTAGATTCTAGTGCTTCCACTAATGTGATGCCCCTTGGAGTTTGTAGGGCTCTAGGAATTACATCTGCTGATTCCCAGAAGAATGTCACTCAATTGGACAGAACCGAAGTGAGTGTGGTAGGGGAACTGAACATGATCCATATGCAGATAGCTTCAGATCCTAGAATCTACCAGGTTATTAACATTCAGGTAGCTGACATTCCTGATGCATACGGTTTAATTTTAGGAAGGGATTTCACCAAGTCCCTAAATGGGTATGTGTGCACTGATCACTCTCACATGTGGCTTCCCTAGAAGGGGGTGCCCAATCAGATAAGGATTAAGAGGGAGCCTAGAATGAAGTATATGATAACAGAATACCAAAAGACTCCAATCGAGGTTCTCATATAAGAAGCTGGAATGTGAAACTACTTACTATCGGCCTTATATGAAGAATCAGATGTAGAAGAGGTGCTAATGTTGCATACCATGCCAGCTAATGCTGAAACGGGGTCTAGTCTTGTTGAGGTTCTGACAGAATTAGTTGAAGGAGAAGAAAAACCGAAGGATAGACAGATTAGCTTACTGGATAATTTTCAGGGTTTCATTAAACAATGCGTGGAGAATCAGACTCACTTGGGAAGGAAGACAAGCTTTAAGGAGTTACTCTTGCCGAATTGGTGTAGAGTCCACAATGCTTCTCACTCAGAATTGGAGTGTTGCTTGTGCCAGATAGCAGTGAAAGAAGTACACAAGAGCATGAGTCCATCTCAGGTGGCTAGCACAGATGAGTAGAGTCTGCAAGCAAAGTGTGAAAATCAGGAACCTACTATGATTAGGGAAGCCTCTATTACTGATAAGCCTAAAGACAGAATGAAGAAGATCACCACTACGGAGTACTGGACTCTCAAATTTGATGGATCTAAGTCCAAGCAAGGGGCTAGAGCGGGATTTGAGTTGATAAGTCCAAAGGGTAAGAGTTTCTTCGCAACCCATAGGCTCCAATTTTATTGCACAAATAATGTGGCTGAATATGAAGCTTTAATTCATGGACTCCTTATGGCACTCAAGAAAAAGGTCAAGGTCCTACAAGTTTTTGGTGACTCAGAATTAGTGGTCAAACAAGTAAGAAAGCAGTATGCCTGTCATGACAGGAGGATGACCAACTATAGGCATAGAGTGTGGGACCTCATTGAGGGATTCGATGCTTTTAATATCTAATTGATCCCAAGGAAGAAGAATCAGATGGCCGATTCTCTAGCTCAAGCGGCCAGTACCTTGTAGCCCCTGTCCCTATCAGGATTGAAAAGGTTCACTGTCGAATTAACTCCTGTCCCATCAGTCCCTGACAATGTGACTAATTTTCAGGTGTTTGAGGATGATAAACATATCCTTGACTTTATCATGAACACGGATGTCTTTTCTTCATAGATCATTGACGAAACAGAACCTCAAGAAGCAGAATTGGATCTAGAAGGTGTGCTGAATTTGAAGTCCAATACTATTCCAAGGGGAATGGTATAGCTGGAGAGAATTTTCGATATGGACAAAATCAGAGATCAGGAGCAGGAATCTAAGAAAGAGTCTATCAGCAGACAGTGTGACACTCACAATGTGGGCACCGAAGATGATGTAAAGAATATTTTCATTGGTAAGGTCTGTACTCCTGAAGAAAGACAGGGAATAATCAGAGCCCTATACGACTTTTCAGACATAGTGGCCTGGGGTTATGAAGACTTGAAGACTTATGATACATCCATCATAACTCACACTATACCTCTCAAGCCAGGTGCTAAGCCTTTTAGACAGAGGCAGAGACCCATTAATGCACTGTTGGAGCCCCTCATACAGAAGAAAGTTTAGAAATTGCTGTCTACTAGGATTATATTCCCTGTCAGGCATTCAACTTGGGTAGCTAACCTAGTGCCAGTGAGAAAGAAGAATGGTGAAATTAGGCTCTGTGTGGACTTCAGAAATCTGAACAGGTCATCTGAAAAGGATAATTATCCAGTTCCTTCTTTGGATGAAGTGCTACAAGTGGTCACTGGATCTTAGATGATGTCCTTTTTGGACGGCTATTCAGGATATAATCAGGTGATGGTCCAATATGAGGACAGACACAAGACTACTTTTACAACTAAGTGGGGAACTTTCGCCTACAGGAGGATGCCATTTGAGCTTATCAATACAGGAGCCACGTTTCAATGAGCTATGGATATTGCTTTCAAAGACATCATAGGAAAGTGCATTATCATTTACATGGATGATCTGACTGTTTTCTCCAAAAATAGAGGGGATCACATCTCAGACCTACGTAAGGTGTTCCAGAAGTGCAGAGAATTTGGAATCTCCTTGAATCCCAAGAAGTGTATTTTTGGGGTCACAGAAGGCAAGTTATTAGGGCATGTGATATCAGAGAAAGGCATTGCCATAGATCCAGAAAGAGTGGAGGCCATCCTAAAAATTCAGCCGCCTGCCAGCAAGAAAGAGATGAAATCCTTCTTTGGTAAGATTAATTTTGTCAGGAAATTCATCACTGGGTTTGCTGAGATTGTGAAGCCATTAAATGCTATGTTAAAACAAGATGCCAAGGTCGAGTGGACTACAGAAGCGAAGGAGTCCTTTGCAGAGATTAAAAGAGCCATTGTTGATGCTCCAGTGTTGGTGAGTCCAGATTATAGTAAACCGTTCTATATCTATTCCTTTGCTTCAGACCACTCATGTGCTGGAATGCTGACACAAAAGTCTGACGAGGGGAATGAGCATCCCATCGCATTCATGAGTGTACCACTGAAAGATGTTGAGCTGAAATATCCATGTGTGGAAAAGCAAGCCTATGCCCTTGTTCGAGCAGTAAAGAAATTTAGGCATTATATCCTCAGAAACAAGGTGTTCGCAATTGTTCCCAATTCTGCAGTTAAGTTACTGCTGATGCAGAATGAGTTAGGGGAGCGTAGAGCTAAATGGGTGACTATGCTTCAGGAGTATGACATTGAGATCTAGCCCATGAAGCTAGTAAGAGGACAGGGACTCACCCAGACCATGGCAGAGATAGGTCATGAATTGTCTGTTTGTAACTATGATGTTGAAGAGGTTTCCCAAGATGGCTGGTATGATGATATAGTCTATTATTTGCTGAATCAGTGAGCTCCCGGTCATTTAAATGCAGTACAAAGGCGAGCCTTGAGGTTGAAAAATGATGGTTTCATGCTGAAAGGAGCTGTTCTATACAAGAAGAATCACGAAGGTATTTACTTGAGGTGCCTTAGAAGACAGGAAGCTGAGAGAGTAATAAATGAGTTTCATGAGAAATATGGCACTGGTCATGGTTCCGCCATTGCCACTGCGAATCAAATTTTGAGGGCAGGGTATTACTGGCCTACCTTATTCAAGGATGTTCATCACCATGTCCAGACCTGCCACACTTGTCAGACTGCAGCGACACGGGAAAGGTGTGCAGCGCTTCCGCTCCAGTCTGTTATTAAGGTAAAACCTTTTGCCCAATGGGGTATGGATTTCATAGGCCCCATCAATCCATCATCTTCTGCTGGACACAGGTATATCCTTACCATCACTGATTACTTTACAAGATGGACTGAAGCATTTGCTTGTAGGCAGTGTACAATAGAGGTAGTAATTGATTTTTTTAGAATCTGCCATTCTGAATCGGTTTGGATGTCCTGTTGCTGTTGTGTGTGATAATGGTCCTACCTTTGCATCTTTGAAATTTTCAAACTGGGCTTTTGATCATGGCATTGTTGTCAAATTTGCATCTAATTATTATCCCCAAGGGAATGGTCTAGTTGAATCCTCTAACAAGAACTTGTTAACTGTCATCCGAAAACTATTAGAGAGGAACCCAAAAGACTGGCACACCCAGCTTCGGTTTGCTCTTTAGGCAGATCGTACTCGGATTAAGTCGTCCATTGGTACCTCTCCCTATCATTTAGTGTACGGCCTGGAACCAGTTTTCCCCATCCAACTCAAAATCCTGCCTCTACAGTTTATCAACCAGTTTTACGATGAAGGGGATAGAAGGGAAGCAAGGCTAGCTGAATTGTTGCATCTTGAGGAAAAACGGGACAATGCCCTTGAAAGGTTTGCCAAACATCAGGGGGTAGTCAAGCGATGGTTTGACAGGAGAGCTAAAGTTAAGGCTTTTAGGATTTCTAACCTTGTTCTATATTGGGATAAGCCACATGATCAGAAAGGGAGCCATGGAAAATTTGATAAATTGTGGCTTGGCCCTTACCAGATTGCCAAAATTTTGGGAGATAATGCCTTCCGTTTGAGGACTCTCATGGGAGAGGACATCCCACTGCCTATCAATGGGCAGTATCTTAAACATTATTTCTAGTCTTGAGCTACTCTCAGCTCTTGGCCCTGTAAATAGTTAGTTAGGCTGTTTTCTTTGTTTGTTTTGCTTGCTTTGGTTAGGGGTAGGTTTCCTTTCTTGCTTTGCTGGTTTTGTTTGGTTAGAATAGGTTTGCTTGGGTTTGTTTGTTTTGTTTGGCGTTGCTCTTACTTTTGGTCCTATCTCCTTTTGGGATTGTGAATGCATCTGCATGGTAAGGGTGGCGAAGCAGGTCTAATGTTCCGAATATTTCCCTTACAAACTTTGATCATTTTTCCAGAATGTTATGGTATGGATTTTGTTGCCTATGTCATTTGTCCTTGTGCTAAGGTGAAGGTTTTCTAGCCAGTCTGAATAGGAATGTATTGGGGTTTTATACCTTTAATCTTTAAACATACCTGAAGTTGTAAAAGATCCTTATAAGGTCTGGACAGGTGAAAAATCTTTTTCTTCTCTAGTGCCATTGTGGTTCTCAGCCCTGAGTGTCAACTTCACTGTTCACAGGTTGAATAAATTGAGTAAAAGGGGAATATCAGTACAACAGCAAAAAGAAAAGAAAAGAAATATATATTTAAAAAAAAAAAATCCCGAGATTTGAATTCAACTTATCAGGGGGATCTGAATATCTCTATCGGGGCTATAGACGCCTGGCTGGCAGTAGAGCTATGTTCAGGAGGATCACAGTGATAACCTCGTCGGGGCTCTGGATGCCTGACTGGCAGCGAGGCTCTATCCAGGTTACTGTTAGAGTAAGAATCTTTACGTAGCCTATTCATACCAAGTCTGGTTCTTCTTGCAGCCGAGGGTAGGTAATATATGCACGTGCACACACTTGGACCCTGGTATAGGAATGTCTGAATGGCTGGGAGTTCCTTTGTCCTGACTTAGGGTGGTGGCTAGGTATCTGAGTTGAAACTATGAGTTCTGAGTTCTGGGTTCTGGATTCTAGTTTGTCATCGAAATGCTCAGGAGCATTTCCCCAGCGGAGTCGCCATTTGTTGTGCAGTTCTTGCACACACGCCCCACTTGGAGTGGGGACCCCCTTTTTTTTTGTGTTTTTGACCTTTGACTTTATTGGATTTATCATTTTAGGGTCTTGACATGTTGGTCTTGCTGGCTTTGCTTTTTCCTTGAGGTTGGAATTATTGAAATTGAGTTTTTGGCCAAGTCTGGGTTTTCACCTGGATCCGGGATTTTCTGCCTCTGGCAGATTTTTTCGGCCCTGGTTCCTTGTCCGCTTTTGGCAGGATTCTCCGATTCCAGTTTTCTGCCTGACTTCGGGATTTTCTGGTCCTATCGGATTTTCCCAGATTCTATCAAAATCCCGGTCTTCCTTATTTCCCCGGTTTCTGTATTTCCGCGAAATCTGTGTATCCGCGCATTCTGGGATTTTCCGAACTTCCACTTGGGGCTCGGGTTTCCGGACTTGTCAGAAATGTCTTGTCGTGCATTAATGGCTGAGGTACCTTGGCTCAGACGGGTATAAGGGTGAATTTAGGGCATTTTCTGATTCATTCCAACTTCGTTGCTTCCTTGCTTTCTGCTCCGGCGATTCAGAATTTTCAATTGAGCTTTGAGAATTGATCTTGGTTGTTTGCGCGAGGATTGCTTGAGTGTTGCTGCCTGTATCTCGTTGCTTAGACGTGTTGTCGGCTGGGTTGATTTTCTGAGCTCAATTTTCACTTGCTTTGATCCATGGTATGTATTTATTGCTCCTCCCTTTGCTTGCGTGATGATTTGGGGTTTTCTTGTACTGGGTATTGTTAAATTTGGGGTCGGCCCTTGTTTTGGTTTTGTTTTCACATTTATACAGTCGGGGTTGATCCATTTTTATTGTAAAACCCATCTCCCATGCCCCACGTGCTTTGTTTGTCTTTTTGATTGTGTATGGGTCCCTTAGACGCCGTTCTGGGTCGAACTGCTTGTTTGCTTCGGGCGTAAAGTGTGTTATCTTGCAAGGTTAGGGTTTCCTTGGTATCTCGGCTAGAACAATGGTTTCATCTCGTGCTTGAGTGACTTTCGCCCCACGTCATGTTGGCTTCCCCGTCCTGCGAGGATTAGAGGGCTTTTAGGTAAATCCTGAAATGATATTTTAACCCTAAAGCTTGCTCTGGTTTTAATGGCAAAAATTCGGTCGTTCGATTTAGGGCATCATCTTTTTAGCACGGGGATCCTTCTTTTGAGGGCTTTTGGGAGTTGGAATCCTTTGCATACTTGAGATTGTTGATCATCGTCAATTTTAGGATCTTTTGAGTTCAGGTAGTGGGGATCCCGTGGTCGTTCGAGTTTTGGTGCATGTTTTGGCATTTTTCGGGTTTCTGAGGCCATCGCGGAATTTCTGTGCTCCCGAATTTTCCCGATTTGAGCTTATTCCGCGGATAGGGTTAATTTTCGGTGCATTTTATGCTGTCTGCGAAAATCCGTCCCATCCGGATTTTTTTGGATTTCCTGTCTGATTGCGTTCTTTAGTATATTTCGATGATATGATTGATGGAATGGTTGTTTAATGCTTATTTCTTATTGTCAATGAGTGATTTAACGATTATCATTTGATTTTTCCGAGCGTATTTATGATTTATATGGCTAACCATGCCTTGGCAGCAGGAATCCGTCTGGGTCGTATTTCTCTTAAATTCTGCCCCGATGGTATTTTCCCGGTTTACACGATTTTCCCGGATTATTGGATTTCTCTGGATCTTGAAAGATTGGCAATTAGCAATGTATTTTAATGGATTTATGTGACGTGTGCTAACCCTTTGGATTGATATGAGCTCAATAATTGAATTCTAATAATGATTCTTGAATGTGCAGGCTGAATCAAGCAAGGCTATTGTTGGGAAGTCCAGGGGTGGTGTAGGGGCATCTTCAGTCTCTGAGACAGAGAGATTGAGATTAGACATGAAGAGTCAGGTTCTAGAAAGTAAGATATCTTCCGTGTGGGCTGAGATATCTGATACCAACGTTGGCGCGTGGCGGTACGAAGAGTTCAAGTAGAGGATAGCTGAGAAGGACCAGTCAGCCTTAAGACAGGGGATGATGAACTCAGGATTGGTGCATGTGGCAGGGTTCCCTCCAGCGGTCCAGTGCTACGAGTTGATTTTGGAGTGTGCTAGACAGTACGCTTTTGATACACAGATGGTGGTCAGCACTGAGGGATGAGTCTTGGAAAACTTCAGTCCTGCCTCCATTGCCCGGGCCTTCAGCATGCCGGATCTCCCCTCGGTTTGTGCCTTAAACATTGACACAGCTCGGACATATTATGAGAATGAGCCAGTTAAGGCTCAACAGATCATCAATTCATGGCTGGAGAAGCCAAAATCCCACTACTCCAAGTTGCCTACACAGTTGCACAGGGTGAAATTTAGGCCGGATGTTTATGATGCCATCACACTACTGAGTAGAGTGGCCGGACTGAGGACTACCGGAGTATTGGAGAATTGGATGGTCCACGTGATCACCAAGATGAGTCAGGGAACAAATTAACACTGGGCAGGTCTCATCAGTGCGGAAATAGACAAACAAATGAGGAATGTCTTGGAGTCGAAGAAGTTCACCATGTCCTCCTACATCATGTATGTATTGGCCATCTCCTATCCTTACAAGGGACTGACTCCGATGGGAGCTATTGGGCAGGATATCATCTACGAAGTCTATCCGGAGCTACATTTGCGACACAGAGATTATAGGAGGGCCAATGATGCCTTTACAATGCACATTACCCGGACCCTTCAGAATGCGGAGCACATCAGATTGTCTGACGCGGCCAAAGGACTGATCAAGAATTATGGGGCGTGGTTTATCCAGTTCCCCACCTTCACTTATCTCCAGATTGATGGATGTCGTGTTGCGCCCTACAGATTGCCCAGGTATCCCACTGACCACATAGTGCTACTGGAGGTCATAAGGCAGATTTGTGAGTTTGATGCAGTGGTGAAGAGGGAGAAGTATAAGACTGGTTTTGGAGGTGACTTCCCTCTTGGGATTGGCGTGGGGGAGATGTGCCCGTCCATCCAATCAGCTCACACTACAGGTGAGGAGTTGGCCACATATGGATTCTCTTTTCATTCAAAGAGAATGAACTTTGATATAACCGGAGAGGCACAGAAAAGAGCTACCCGAGAATATAGGCATAAGGAGGATTTGGAGGATTACTGGGTCAACATCAAGGATGACCTTGATGCAAGGAAGAAAAAGTATTCCCGGCTGCCAGTAGAGGCAATCAGACAGTATAATGTGAAGCTAATTCTGGATCAGCTGGATGATGACGGGAAACTGGTCCAAGACCATGTATATGAGTCCATTAAGGATAGGTCAGTGGCAGATATTGATTGGAATGAGCCTGAGGTGACAGAGTTGGAGGACTTGATGGCTCCAGTGCTGAGATTTACCTTTTCTTGGGTTAAACATGAGGTCTGGGTGTTGGAGAATGCTAAAGTGCCTTGTACTTTTGATTTGATGGGGAATCTCAACCCCATGTCCACTTTTGAAGAATCTGGGGAAGAGGATCCCAAAGGGAAATCGGCTAAAACCTCACCTTTCAAGATTAAAGTCAGAGGTCCTAAGGGGACTGAGCCTGCAGCAAAAAGGAAACCAATTGGCATACGCAGGTGGAAGACTCTGACAATTAGCAAGTCCTCGGATGAGGAAGAAACAGAGAAAGCTGAAGAGGAAGATGCTCCTCTGCCACCAAAGAAAACCAGAACTACAAGGGTGGCGAAGAAGAAAGACCAAACTGCTTCGGAGGATGAACCTTCAGTTGTTGATGTGGAGAGCTCTGGAGGGGAAAAGACTAAGGTGTATACCCAGAAATCCAGGACTCCTTCCCCTAAGGATGCTGCACAGCCAAAGGATTCTTCTCCAACATTGCCAGTCACTGAGCAGGACAAGCCTGTTTCTCCTCCACAGAGCATACCAGCGCCGGAGAATCCGGATGAGCAGGAAATCAGCAGAGAGGAAGAACCGTTCAAAGAGGGAACATTGTTCAGTGAGGCTGCCGAGCTTGAGGTAGAAATAGAGGAAGGGAACACTTCTCCCTTGGTGCAGTACGAGGATTCTCTAGAGAGTGAGAAAGGCCGCAGATCACAGGAACTGGAGGAAAGCCTACCTGCTCGGACTCCATCACCGGTGCATCTAGAATTGGGACTTGAGGAGGCTGATCTAGGTGAACAACCTTCGGAGAAAGAAGATAACAAGGCAACAGTCGAGGAGGAAGTCAAGGTGACAGCAGCGGAAGAGGAGAAAGCCACAGAGGACCCGGGAGAAACTGGAGGAAAGGGAATCCAGACTAACCCTGTAGCCCCGGATTGGCTAGAAAAAGAAATTGCAAAGAAGAAACAGGTGATTGTAGAAGACAGTCCTCTTGACTGCGATGAAATGTTGTTTCGGATTGGTAAGGGGAAGAAGAAGAAGGCTGTAAAGGTGATTTCTCAGGTAGAAAGAGATGAAGTGCATAACCGAGTAGTTCACATTGCCACCCCTGCTGCAGACAAAACGAGAGATGAGGTGACAGGCCAAGATTACAACGTCCAAACCATTAACCTTGGGCCGGCCTCCTTAGAGCAGGATATTGAGGAATTTGAAGGGTCAAGTGCTGTGATTGTGGATAGACTAAAGAAGGAGACCCAGTCAAAATGAGAACTGAAAAGAGAGAATGAGAGATTGAGGAAATGTCTGGAGGAGGTAATGAAGCCTCTACAGTCTCTCCATCCCTCCTCCTCTGCTACTCCGGGATTTCTGCCCAAAGAAACAATCTCTGGGATTGAAAAGATGAAGGCTTCTGCACAGGCTGCCACCGACTGGTTGGTGGGTGTCCAGACACAAGGAGATGAAGCTATCAAGGAGATCCTGTCTGTGGGCAAGGATGTAGTCTGGGGAAAGGAACTGTTAGAGAGTACCCTCTCTCAAGATAAGAGTGATATTGACCTCCTGCTACAGAAGTCAAGGATTATTTTAGGACATGGCAAGGAGCAGTTGGGCAAAGATGGAATCCTTCCCTCAGCCAGATTGGATGAACCATGGGAGTGGTTCGAGGCATTGCAGATCAGGTAGGGAGGCCTGAAGAAGATACAAAAACGGAGAAAATCCATTGATGCTGACCTCACTGCAATCTATGATGGTTGCATTGCTTTCTTCGAGGTGATGACAGGGAGGAAGAAAATAGCTCCCAAATATCTGAGCTTAGATCAACTGAAGGATTGGTGGCATGAGATTTATGCCTCGGAATCTGATGGAGCCGTCACCTCCCATTTGCTTGATGATGCAGCTACATACTTGGCAGTAATAGACAGGTACATGACCAACATGAAGGACTGGAATAAAACTGTTGAGCGGTCCAATGAGGGAATTGATTCAATTAAATGCAGGCTTAGGGTTTTACCATTGCCACCTATTGCTGAGCTGGAGGGGATATTCTCGAAGGTCCAGGGGTCACCAGTGCGGAGGAAAGACAAAGTAAGCAGCAGTTAGTGCTTATCTCGAGATTTGTGCTTCCCTATTATTATATGGCATGCATTGGACCGGACTTCCTTGGGGACTGTGCCTTGGCCGACTTGGATGATGGCATTAAATGTGTGCCTTAGTTTGTTTCCTTTGGCCGACCTGTTTTGGCGGTTTTGATTATTTTGTAAAAATGTTTGGCTGGGCCGACATGTTTTGGGAGGAATTTTGGTATATATTGGCATTTTTGCCTCATTGTAAGGGTTAGAAGACATTGGCTATAGACATTAGCAAAACAATAATAGAGCAGGAGCAATAGTTAGAGTTTTAGAATTTCTTGAAGCAAATACCATATTCAGAACAGTTGAATTGTTGCAGCATTTGGTGATTAATACAATTGGAGGCATTGTGGTTTTCCTGGTGAAATCTTTTGTGTTATCTCATCTTACATGGTTCTTTTGTTCTATCTTTTAAATTGCTTGAAGATCTAGGGTTTTAATATTCAGAAATAAATTAGTTTAGTTGGATAAATGGTGTATGTGATTTCATATTTGGAATGTTTGTAGCTATCTCTAGTCTATACTCCCAGTAACTATCTGATTGTAGTAGGCTGGTAAAGTCAACCTGGACTGTATATTCAAATTTGCTTAAGTTCGGTTGTAGATGCAGGTCTATGATTTGAAAATCTGTATTCCTCAGAAGATTGCACTGTTCTTGCAAGATTGCCTTGTGGGTCGAACAGGAATTGGTTATTTAAGATAGGTCCATTCCAGATATATGTCATTTGCATTGCTTGTCCTTGCAATAGTTTATATTTCGTTATTTCCTTGCTCCCTATCTTTTGCAATTTCTTTATTATTCAGTTAGATTTAGGATTCGAGATCATCATATTGTCAGATTTGATAAATTGAAAGGGTTCAGTTTGCTTGTAGTAAGGTCCGATTGTGATTACCAGCAATTTCACATTTTATTTGAGTTGTTTTATGCATTGTTATGACCTAACACCCGAGAGACCTTGGGGTGATTTTCATTAATTCATTGTTGAAGATTACCTTTCAAGAGAGATAGGATATTGTATTTTGTCTAAGTTGTTGCTGTGCAGAAAACACCATCAACAGATTGATTCGCCACTTTTGGAGAATGAATCCCAGTTCCAGCCAATTTTAAGGATTTTATAGATTTGGATACCCTTTTGAAATATTTTTTTTCCTACATGGTTTCCCAGAAATAGGACTAATTCGCCTAGCTTGGTGAATGATTCCTAGTCAACCTTGAAAGTAGAATTCCCAGTGATTCAGATCTCCATTCAACTCTCTCCAGATTTATAGGTGCACATATTATTTTTTACAGTTCTTTGTTGCATTTCATTCATCTTTCTAGGTCATTTAGAGTTAATTTGTATTCAATTAGGGTTTTACATTGCATCTTGCATTTCATTGTCTTTTCCAAGTTTAAACTTGGTGGTGAACCCCTCATTAGATCATTTTTAGTCCCTAGAAAAATCCTCTTGCAAGATCTTCTGCTTTGTAAAGAGATCTCAAGGGTTTGTTCTTGAATGAAACTTAGTGAAAGTTGTCTTTTCTAGGCCCTAAACTGCTAAGGGTGGAGAAAGAAAACAATTTTCCACCTTTCAAATGGAACTTCATTCAAGAATAGTAAAGTGAAGAAATTCTTGGAAACATTTAATATTATACATCACTTTTCAACACTGCATTATCCACAATCAAACAGACAAGAAAAATCAACTAATGAGACTATTGAACAAATTTTAAGAAAAAAAGTAAGTAAACATAACAAATATTGGCATACTCAACCAACTTACGCATTATGGGCTTACCATATGAGCATAAGAACATCTATTGGGAACACTCCCTATTACCTTATTTATGGTGTTGATGCAATTAATTCCCTTAGAGTTAGAAATTCCTTCCTTGATAATTTCTCTTAAAGGGGCTATTGATGATAATACTTACAAAAAGCAATGATTACATCAACCTGAAATGTTGGATGAATAGTGTATTAACGCTCTCAAACATCTTCAAGATTATTCTAGAAAAGGGTAATGTGATTATAATGGTAATATCATCCCTCATGAATGTAATAAAGGTGACTTGGTGTTATATGAAAATTAACATAATTTCAATGCTCTCCTAAATGAAAAAGGAAAATTCAGCCCTAATTGGTTAGGACCTTATGTCATCAAGGAAAAATATGGGCCCAAAGCCTACACATTAATGAAAATGAATGGTACACCTTTAAACAAACCTATCAATTTCATGCATTTGCATCGGTATTGAATATAGCATTCTCTCTTTTGAATAGTGTGTTAGAGTAGCATTGTTAGATTAAGTAGATAGTTTCTATTTTCTCTAGCATTGCTTTCTTCTTCAACACATGATAATAGTGTGTGTCTTAGAGTTTAAGGAAATTGTTCAAATGATTTGAATAATTACTTTTGTTTTCATACTATTCAAAACCCTATATTTGTGTTATGTTAATTTAGATCCTTGTATGTATTTAACATTATTATATCATAGGTGTATTTAAGTTAACATGGCATGCTTAATCACAATGTCACAGATAACATAAACTATTTAAATGGTTTAATTATATTGCATAAAATATTAAGTCATGGAGATATTTATTACATATTCTTACAAAGGATATTTGAAAAATCACATTGACATTTAATTGAACACAAGATCATAAAAACATAAACATCAAATTTCATATATATATATATATATATATATATATATATATATATATATATATATATATATATATATATATATATATATATATATCATGAAAATTTTAGGCACATATACATCACTAAATACAATGCTAATAAGGTCTATGACTGATAGACCCCTTAGGGCCTGGTGTCCTTTGTGGATATTGTGATATAGTAGTATGTGATCATGACCTGCTTGAGGATAACTGCATGTCGTCCAATAGTCCAGATACTCTCTCCTCCTGTACGAGTGCCTTGATGCACTCTTAGTCTATCTTCTCTTTGTTTGCCTATAACTGAGAAAGCTCCTCTCATAGCCTCGAGATCTCTTTTCATAGGTCACCCTTTTTTCTATTGTCAATAGAACCTTGAGATGCTAGGACTGTTGAAATTTTTGCTTGAAGTTGGTCAGCACAGCTACTAGATCTCTCAATTGTTGCACCTAATCTCACTACTGACTCCTAGATATTTGTATGTTTCCTCGTAGAGGGTGGGGGAATGTACTCTGGTAGTGTATCATCCTCTACACACAATAGAGGCACTATCTCAGTGATCACTCACTGGTAGATCTTGCTCCACTCTTGTGTGGATATTGCAAGATAGAAATCATAAGAATATTAGTAAACATCTTAATCATATATAAATCATATATGCAAAAGATACAAATATAAGGAAATAACATAAATATCAAATCATCACCTAGATCCCCAGTCTTCCAATTAGGGTATGATCATACAATGGTGGTTACCCTCTATGTAGGAGGTGTGGATTACCTAATGCTACTAGCCTTCTAACACTCATGTGTGTGGATCTCTAATCTGGTTGTGACATGTGATCTAGTGAATATGGTAGGTGATGTCTCTCCCCTTTTGGAGGAAACTAGATCCTCCTCTACCTAACTAGTACCCTCACTCATAGATTGAGTCTCGTCCTCATCTGAACCTATAAAGATGAAACACATGGTGTCATCATCATCCATATCCCCATCTACCTGCTCCTCATCTCTATCCTACCTATGATCTGGAAAAGATTTGTCATGACCTATAGGCTGGTGTATAGGGAAGACTAGAGCTAGCTGAGCTGCAACCCACCACTCACCATAGGCCTTGGTAGTACCTACATCATCATCCTTGAAGACTATGGGAATATTAGGGCCCTCATCCTTTGAACCATTAACGTATATATCCTCAATAGTGAGACGATGACTATCCCAAGGTCTGGAAGAACTCTATGCTAATCGCCGGTACATCGGTCTAGTCCACGATGGTACCTAGATGTGTCCAAACTTCCTCATAACACAATCATAGTAGAATGGTTTGACTATGTAACCGTGTCTGGCTAGAAGAAATTGATTAAGTAGTAATCTATGTAGCTCATGCATTTCATCTTCCCACTTGGGAATCCTACAATATGGTCTCCAATTGATATCATCCTCATCTAATCAATCAAACCTAATTCACCAGTGTAGTAAATCCCCCTCCTACCATGGTTGTCTCAGTGGATTACTGAATGATTTTGGATAGCCCATCCTTGCTATGGTAGGAAACCCTATCGACCTCATACATGTGATATGCTTGAAGCACCAAATCTATAGAAGTGTACAATGTATGATGTTGTCGATCTCTTGGTATACAAAACATCCTAACTCATAGTATAGATGGGTAAGCATACTATGACCCCACAAATAGATAGTCCTTTGGTCCTCCATGATCCTGATAGTTTGTACAATTTCACCATCTAAATTAGCTCCTCAACCATATGGTACTAGTATGAGCACTATAGTCATGAACAAGATTTGTTGTAGAAGTGGTGTTCATGCATGCAGAAGACATTTAATGTCAATAGGTGGATTGATGCTTAAACAATGGATACATCACTCTAGACAATATAGAATATCATCCCTCATCTATCTAAAGGATCTACCACTACTAGGTGTACATGCTTGCCTTAGATGAGAATATGTAGGATGTGGTGTATGTCCTCTAGAGTCACAATCATCTCCCTAGTAGGAAGATGGAAGGTACATGTATTCACATCCCATCTCTCTACTAAGGCTAGAACCATAGCATCATGATGCCTCATATGTGGCATGAGGTATACCCAAAATAATTCAACATCCTGAAGAAGTCTGATCTCCTCTTGTGATAGTCAGGTGATAGAGTCTCAGAGCAAACATAGTTGTCTCCCTCTAAGGTGTTGTTGAGGTCAAGGAGGAATCAAAAAAGAAAAATACACAATATAAATCCTAAATTCATTAATTATATAACACTACAGTTACTCTAAGATGCTTTTCAACCAATGTAGACACCTATGCCATCTTTGGATGGGGGGGTTTTGGACACTTTGCACCAAAATGGGAAACTTTGCACCAACATGTGATACTTTGCGCCAAAGTGGGACACCTTGCACCAAAGTGGGACACCTTGCACCAAAGTGGGACACCTTGTGCCAAAAAGGGGACATCGTGCACCAGAAAAGGGGACACCTTGCCCTAGAAAGGGAACACCTTATGCTAGAAAGGGGACACCTTGCACTAGAAAGGACACTTTGTGACAAAGAGGGATGCTTTGCGACAAAGTGGGACACCTTGCACCAAAAAGGGGACACCTTGCACCAGAAAGGGGACATCTTGCACCAAAAAGGGGACACCTTGCACCAAAAAGGGGACACCTTTCCCCAAAAAGGGGATACCTTGCCCTAGAAAGGGGACACCTTGTGCCAAAAAGGGGACACCTTGCCCCAGAAAGGGAACACCTTGCACTAGAAAGGGGACACCTTGTGCCAGAAAGGGACACTTTGTGACAAAGAGGGACGCTTTGCACTAATCTTTTCAAGGGTCTTAAAATTACTCTAATTACATGAAAATGTATAGAAAAAGCATGAAAATGATGAAAGAGCAAAGCATAATCCACTCACCATCTGTCGAAGTGTGCCTTGTGCCAACTCACTTTGAATCATGTCCAATCTATGGGGCTTGTAGGTCCTTCCGCTTAGCATCCTAAATTACTCTACACCAAGGTAATTTTCAAAAATTTAAATGTCAATTGAATAGTGAAAAGTGTCATTTTCATTAGTATATAGTAAAACCCTAGTAAACAAAGCTTATTCATTTAAAGGGAATTTTATTCAAATTAGCATATTAGGGGCTAGAGGACTCCATTTTCAATGATGTTTGTTGTGTTGGATTCATTATTCTACTCCTGCTCTTATTAGATGTCTATCACTATGTGGTATGGTACTTGGAAACACCCTATGATATGACCTAGGTAATTCGATATGGTTTCGTATTCACCCTGATTTCACCTTCATAAAGCAAGCGGTATCAGGGGGCATACATCTACCTCAAATTCAATTCTCCATAGAAGTTTGATAAGAGGATTTTTTAGAAACTAATGAATTCGTGTTGTAGGATGTGGATCCTTTAACATTGTGGTCATGCAAGTAACTATAGCGGGGGCTTCATTCTCTCTAATGAATCCATATGAGTATCCTTTTTATCGAAGCTTATTTCCTTTAGCTTGCATATGCACGTAGTATCATATGGCAACTAAAGTGGGGGCTAAATATAGTGGCAAAAAAAGTAAACCATTTTTCAAACCTAATTTGGGAATAATAAATATTAAATTAACTTAATTATTTATGTGTCTAGTGTTGTAATGTGTCTCTCATATTCACATTGAGTCTAGGGCCATTTTGGATAAAATGGACTTAATTGTGCCTTATTTAGGGTGTTGTAAAGTGCTTTCTTACAATTTTACACTAATTTAGGGCTTCATTAATTAATTGAGGTTAATTATAGCTTAATTGGCCCCTCAAATTCAAATCCAAGTCTTATTTATTATATTTTCCAAAGGATAAATCCTGACACTCATTAATAATGTTGCATAACACTTAATTTGGCAAGGTTTGAGTCCTAGGATAGTGACCTAGGACCCATTCACCACCTAGAAAATGGGTCTTCACTATGTCCTATGATCCCCTTTTTACATGTTATTTCACCTCCCCAAAAATTGGTCCTATTTAATTGTTCTGGGACCCATTCACCCAAAGTGGCAAATGGGTCCTCCTTAACTAAGGACACCCCTTTTTGAACTTATTTGCAATGGGATTTTAATGATTTTGAATCCTAGATCTGATGTTGTCTTTTCTTATTTATATTTTGGGATTAAATGTAAAGTTATGTATAAATATAAGGTTATTTTGTATAACTTTCAACAGGAAGAGCTAAGCAACCTAAGAAGCAAGAGATTTTTCATGAGGTCAAGCATTCATATTCAAGAAGCAAGAAATGGTGAAGCTTTGGAGCAACATTAGAAGTATTCAAGCTTATTTTGTGTCAAAGGTCAAGCATTATCGAAGTATTGGTGATAGATTCCTATGGAGAATCATGATGGATTCTAGGCATTAGAAGATGAACAAAACATACGACCAAGCCTGATGAATTGTTTCCTAAGTAATTCCATCTTCTATGATCATTCTATTTGCATCCCAAAGAGAGGTATATTTAGATTTGTGGCTTATTAAAGGGCTTTGGGATCTCCTAGAGTAGGTCACTTGCGTTGTTCATGTTTCATTTTAGGATCCTATTCTAACAAACTTGAATGGGATTGCTTTGCATTGTTAGAGATCTTAATCTTAGACACACTTAAGGTTAAGATTGTACACACACTTCATGTTTTTGTTTCTCATTCATCATCAAGGTTTAATTACCAAACTTTAGGTTTCACTTAGGAAAACCCCTATCCACCAAAAAACTTCATTTTTTTTTACGTATTATTAGTAGATCCAGATCTAAAAGTGAGAGTTTCAAGTTACAGAGAAGGAATGCAGATTTGGAACTTAAAGATTAGATTCATAGTTTTCCAAAATATCCTACCAGGACCCATTCGCCACCTAGTGAATGAGTCCCTATTAGGGATTCAGGGATAGTAGATTTTCACTGTTTTCAAGCTTCATTTCAAAACTGAGTTCCCCAGATAGGTACACTAGGACCCATTCACCACCTGGAGAATGAATCCTTGATAAAGTGTTAGAAATAGAAATATATGATCTAGTGCACAACATTCCCATTCCTTATTTTTCCAAAAAAGTTACAGCTTCTTTATTTTTTGTGTTAGATTCATTCATTGTATTTGATAGACCTAGAATTAGGGTTAATTTACTAGTCCAATTTCAAGTCTGAGCCTCGAATTGTGATTTAGCTCACCACCCTATCCTTGTATAAAGGAGAGATTGCAAGATCCCCAGATCTTGATTTGGCTCACCTCCTTAGGTTGATTATCACTTCAAGGTTTTGGATTTCATTTCTTGAGTGAAATACTTGAAGAAGAGGGTTGCAATACAACCCCCTTTTTCTTTGTTTCGCCACCCAAAAAACCCTATTTTTCAACATTTTATTTTCGTGAACCCAACTTTTGAACATCATACCTTTTCTGATTTGGAGACCATTTTCAGCCCTAGATCTTGGTTTTGCATTGATTTGAATTACATTTTATTTTTATCTCATTTAGGGCTCTTAACTTGCATTATTTTGCATATCATTTAATGTTTTAGGTTTGCATTGTTCCACTCTTTAAAATCTAAAAAATTGAAAAAAATAAATCATTTTGCATAGTGTTTACTAGCATTGCATCATCATTAATTTACATTTGAAAATTGAATCAAAATTGAATTTCAAATTAAGTCCCCTAATTTTTCATTTAGCAATATTTTTCATTTGTATTTAGACTTAATTTTATATTAAACTAAATTTGTAACCACCTATCTTAGTCTAGAATCTGAAACCATAAGAATCAAGTCAAAAATCTATAAATTCATTTTTCAAAACCCTGAGCTAGGACCCATTCACATATGGGTGAATGAGTCCCTTAATAGGTATTTTTCCTACAATTTTGGGAATTAAAATCTTTGTTTCTGCATTCCATTTTGTTGTTTTAAGTTTACTGCTTTAGTTTAAAAAATTTATGTTATCTAAAATTAATCATATTAAGCATAATTTTTCAATTTAGTGCATTGTTTCAGTTGAAAATTGCATTTAAAATATATCACATTTAGGTTTTTACATAGCATAATCACAAAATTATCTTGTTTAAAATCTAAAAATTTCTTATTGCATTGTACTTTTTTTTTTGTTGATGTGATGTTGAAATAGACATATATATATATATATATATATATATATATATATATTGAAAAAGAGGGGTAAAAAATTTGTTGAAAATCAAAAGAGAGCATTACAACCAAAACCAAGGGGGCTAGCCCCAAAAAACCAAAGAAGCACCAAAACAGGAACAAAAACAAAATAAACTAGCTTCCAATATCCTTTTATCCTCTTCAAGGACTCTATCCAAGTCCTGATGTAACTCAGGGGAGACCTGCATCCAATCCTCAATCTTCCAGCTAGTATCATGATCAGAAGACCATTTAGCTAAGCAGTCAGCAAACTAATTCCACTCCCTCGGGATATGAATAAAAGAAACCACCTCCATCCTTGAGCAAACTTGAAGAATACTTTGAACAACTGAAGCCAACTGCCAATTAATATCAGACATCTTTCTTTCATTGAACAGATTAATAAAGATTTGTGAATCAACCTCACAAATAACCTTATGCCATCCCAAAGCAAGGGCCTGCTCCAAAGCATAAAGAATCACCAAGCCCTCCATGAGATTGGCCGTCTTCTCCCCCTCATGAATAGAGAAAATAAAAATCACTGAACCCCCTGAATCTCTGCCAACCCCACCAATCCCAGCAAGCCCAGGATTACCTCTAGAATATCCATCATAATTGATCTTCAAGACTCTAGCTGGAGGAGGAAGCCATCTACCCAGCTGGTGCACTCTCTTAGCCCATGTCTGCATCTCCTGGAACCCCCAGAAGAAGATTGTCTCCCATGAAGTCCCAATCTATCCACCAACTCAGCATCCTCTTTCCCTAGGGGCAAAGACACTTCACACTTGGCCACAACCGACTCCTGTATCATACCTAATATACGCATCCACACATACTAACCCACCAATTTAACACCACAAAATATTCTATGATTTCGCTCCAACTAGGTCTGCCAAAGAAGAAAAGTACGTCCAACATACTATACATCCTGCAAAAAGGAGGCCTACGAGGGGGGTCTTCCCATATTATCCCAGAACTCCACCAAATAGGAAGCATGAACACAAGGTTTCTTCCAAACCTCCCACCACCAATGCCAAAGTTGCACAACAAAGGGACATCAGAAGAACAAGTGTGAGGAGTCCTCTTCCGCCTTCCCACAGAGAACACAAACTGAAGGCCCCTGGAAACCCTATTTACGAATGTTATCCTAGGTCAAGCATCTATTCCACACTAAAGTCCAAACAAAACAATTACATTTAGGCCATGATAGCTTACTCCACACCCTCTTCCACCACTGAACCTCCACCCTAGCCAGCTTTTGATCTAGCACACCTGATAGCCCCAAGCAACATAATAACTCCCCTTGGGATTATGAGCCCAAGCAATAATATCCTCTTCCCATAGAGAACAACTACACCTACTACAAAGAATCGCGTTAAGCTCGGCCCTACCTTCCTCCTCACCCACATCTGGCCACTAGGTGGGATCCTTCCAAAAAGCCTTCCCCAACTGCCCATAAAAAGAAAAGGACTTGAAGTCACTCACTCGCAACCAACCAACCGCAAGAAAACTCTGGCTCAATAAAATTAGGTGAGGAAACTAAGAGATAAGCAGAGGGAAACCATCCCAAGAGTCAGACCAAAAGAGAGCTTTCAAACCTTATGAAAGATCCAAAATAAACCCTCCTTAATGAGCTTCACACCCTTCTGAAGAGTACTCCAAATCACTGACCCTTTCCCCTCAAGAGGGTACCTGAGGAGATCATGCCGAGGAACACCAGGGAAATACTTATGTTATAATATCCTGGCCCACACTTGATCCTGCTCCACAGACCAACACCAGAAAAGCTTAGCAGCCACAACCACTCCAAACAAAGAGGATTGTTGAAGTCCCAAACCACCATACTACTTAGGACTACACACCTCTTCCCACTCGACCAGGCTCTGCTTGGAGGACGACAAGCATCCAACCCATAAAAATTGTCTCTCAAGAGAGTCCAACTCCTTAAGAAACCCAACCAGAGCCACTTGAAGCATACACCTGTAAGTAGGGAGTTCTTGCACAACTAATTTAAGAAGCTGAACTCGCCCAGCAAAAGACAACCATCTATGTGTCCAATGATTGACTTTCACCTAAAACTTATCAATGATATTCTGCCAAGAACCCTTGGGAAGACGACCAACAGAAATTGGAATGCCTAAATACATAAAAGGGAGAGCCCCTATCTGAAACCTCAAAATGTTACCAATTCTTCTCTGAATGGGGGTAGGTGTATTGAAGAAGAAGATGGAAGACTTATCTTCATTAATCAATTTCCCTGATGCCACCAAGTAAACATCCAACAACTGTCTCAAAAAAGTAGCTTCCCTGACAGTAGCCATCCCCATCAAGGCAGTATCATCAAAAAACTACAAATGAGACTGCGGAGGCAAGTCTCCACCCCAATGCCAACCCTGAATGCTGCCTAACCCAACATTTTTTCTCAGCAAATGCCCAAGACCTTCAACAAAAAGAAGAAATAGGTACGGGGATAGAGGGTCCCCTTGGCGAAGACCTCGAGACGCCCCAAAAAGTTTAGAGTGATCTCCATTTATCAATACTAAGAAGGATACTGACGTAACACAACTCATAACCCATTGGATCCATTCAGCACAAAATCCAAAAGCACCAAGGATCTTCCAAAGGAAGGACCATCTGATGCTATCATAGGCCTTAGCCATATCCAATTTAATAAACATAGTCTTCTCTTGGGAACTGGCCATGGAGTGGATGGTCTCAGTAGCAATAACAACCTCGTCCAAAATTTGTCATCCTACAACAAACCCACTTTGTTCCTTTGAGATCAACACTTTAAGCCACTTCTTTAATCTCTCAGCCATTAACTTCGCAATAATCTTATATGCCACATTGCAAAGGGAGATAAGCCTAAACTGAGTTAACCTATCTGCACCTTCACACTTGGGAATGAGAGCAATGAAGATGGAATTAAGAGCACACAACATCTACTTGTTCCTCTAGGATTCCTGAACAACCGCTAGAAGGTCCAACTTTATGATTTTCAAAAACTCTTGGAAGAACTCTATTGGGAAACCATCTGAGCCAGGAGCTTTACCCCGCTTAATTTGAAACACAATCTCCTCCAGCTCCTCTAGAAAAATCTCCCTCATTAGATACTCATTCACCTCCCTAGAGACCAATTGAGGGACACACAAAAGAACCTATTCCTCCTCGACTAAACCCCCTTGAGAGTCCTCTTTGAAAAGAGCAGAAAAATACTGTGATTCCTCATTCATGATTTCTTGGAACGATACAACACAATCCCCTCTGTCATTAACTAACACAGAGATAGAGTTACCATGCCTCCTAGCCTTCACAGAATTAAAGAAAAAAGCAGTATTTTTGTCCCCTTCCTGCAACCAGTCAATCCGAGCCTTTTGCTTCCAATATATCTCCTCACGTAACTCACATTCCTCAACCACCTTCAAAGTTCTAGCCTCTTCTTTCAAAATATCCTCTGTAACCCTAATATCCTGAATCAATCTTGTAACATTAGTTAACTCTTCGTGGGCAGTGGCCTTATCATGAAAAATATTGCTAAAACACTGGCGATTCCACCTTTTAAGCTGATACTTGACAAAGTGAAGAAGCTTAGCAAAGGTATACATTGCAGTACCAAAAGTAGGTCTACCAATCCTCCACCACACACCCACTTGGTCAAAAAGAGTAGAGTCACGTAACCACATAAGCTAGAATCTAAAGGAAGGAGAATGAGGTGCTCGAGCAGAGATGATGCTAAGCTTGATAGGCCAGTGGTCCAAACCCCTCCAATCCAGAATTTCAGAGGAGGTTGACCATATGTCACCAACCCAATAATAGGAGACCAAGAACTGATCAAGCCTCTCAGGGACACAGTCTTCACCAATTCGCCTATTATTCCAAGTAAAACAACCATTACTGGGCTGAACATCAATAATATTTAGACCAGAAATGCTATCCCTGAGAAGTAGAGTAGAAGGCTCCAATCAAACAATTCCACCCCTTTTCTTAGACAACTCCATAATAGCGTTGAAATCCCCAGCCAGAATCCATGGGAGGAAAGGAGCTAGGCTACGAACATATCGAAGAGGAGACCAAAGAAGTTGCTTACCCTGATACTCAATAGGCACATACACATTGGAGAGGAGAATACATTCTCCAGTCACAGAACAAGAGGCCACCAATGAAATAGCCGACCTAGAAGACGTCCACCAAAGAGGGAAAATCCTCTGTGGATTCCATAAGCAAGCCACCCCCCTGGATGCACCGTGAGCTCCAACACACTGACACTCACCATAATTCCACAACTTAGGTACCATATTCACCATAATCTCCACGTAAAGCTTAGTTTCTTGAAGAAAAAGAACATCTAAACATTGATTCCTAACCAAATCACGAACAACTTTTTGTCGTGGGCCACTTTTCAAGCCCCTTACATTCCAAGATATAACAATCATTTCTGGGTACACAAGAAGTGAGAATCTAGGGTCTTAACTACCCCTAACTCCACCAGAGTCTCCCCAGTTGATTTAATCTTTTCTAAATCCTTTTTCCTACCTAGCTTGGGGTTCTTCTCACCAACCCCTTTCTTTGGATCCTTTTGCTGAATACCCATGTGAGAAGAGGAACTAGAGCTCTTTCCAACTTCCACACCAATCTTTATAGGCAAAGGAGAACCCTCTCCCCCATTCGTCAAAGTCCCATGCACAGGATCTTGTCTAGCCGAAACAATCAACTGCTGATCCGTGTCCATCTACCCAACACCCGAGTCCTGCACAACCTGTATAACCTCCGAAGGAGGCCCATTCTTTCCTAAACCCAAAGCTCCTTGATCCAAGTTCATCAAACCTGGATTCACTTCCTGTTGGTTGAGATCATCCAACACCTCAAACCTGTTAAAAGAAACATCATCCTACCTCTCCCCTAGAGTCCTCTTCTACCCCCAATTTCTGTTGCGAGCTTTGACGGGAATAAATCCATCCTCTGCAATATCATCACCCAGAATAGGCCCCTTCCCCTTATCAGCCCTAGGTGGATTGTGTGGATTTTGGCTAGAATGGGTCCCTACTGGCTTTGCCCTAGGGCACCTGCGCTGCAAGTGTCCATACTCATGACAAAATCGACACCAAAAGGGCAGAGTTTCATAGTCTATCTGTTGCACCCATGTATATGATCCTACACTCACCTCTATAGAATCTAGAAATGGCATGCGTAAATCAATTTCTACACAGATACAGGCAAAAGTCATTACCTTTTTAAACTGCGTCTATTGTGAAGACCCAACTGGTTTACCAAGCAGTGAAGCCACCAAATGTAGGACATCCTCTCGCCAACATTCAACTAGAAACCATGGCAGACAAACCCACACTAGAACCCTATTTGGGAGCTCCTCTATTGGATTGAAACCCACATGCCACGGCTTCATAAACAAGCCCACTTGGTTATAGAAATAAGGACCCCCCTCAAAAATCCTATTCTGATCAGCCATGCAATCAAATGAAACCATAAAGTAATTATTAGCTAGGAGTCAAATCTCCATTTCTCCTTCTGGCAACCAAGTCCTCTGAGCCCAAGATTCCAAAAATTGCAACAAGACCCTTAAACCCATAAACTTATAGTAAAAGGAGTGTTTTGAATAATATTTAATATCATCCACCAGCAACTCCATCAGGATAACCGGTTTCAGTCTCTCCTTACATCTTTCCAAACATCCATTAATTTTTGTAATTCTAGGTCCTCCAGACAATCCAGAACTATTCATCTCCTGACCCGATGTAAACAAATTATTATCAAAAACCTTTGCCCCCTATTCCGGGGGTTTTGATCCAAAAGCTAACCAGAAATTCATCTTGGGGATAATCCTAGATGACTCCCCTCGTGACATGACTCAGAACAAAATTCAACACGGGCATGCAAGCCCCCGAATCGAGAGATCAGAGGAGAACACACACACGAGGGTTACCACAATACCCCTCCAGCTTCACCCACAACCCTCCAAAATGTATAAGTTTCAGCTTCAAAAAGAACCACTAAACCCCCAAGCTGGAAATCACACAACCCACAGAGAATGGCTGCACACCAAACCTCACACAACACCCAACAACCTCTGCCCCACGTGAGCCTAGTAGATGAAGGGAACCCGACCAAGCGGCAACACACCAAGTTCCACCCGGTCGCCACCACGCACATAAGACACAGGCCCAAATCTGTCGGCTCAATCCCAACACCCACCTTTGCGTGCCAAGGGAACCAATAGTAGAAGGAAGAAGACAACCATGCACCACTCAGATCGCAGGAAAAGACCCCCCCACGATGTACCAATAAGAACTCACGAAGAGCGAGCTAGGTCATAGATGCCCTAGCTCGACCAACACAGCTCGACATCGCCATTTCAGAAAAAATTGAAATAGCTATTGCATTGTACTTTACATTCTAGGCTATTTCATTATATTTTACCTTTTATCCATTTTGGGTGCATACAGATTTTGTGAAACTTATACTAGCTTCACAACTTGGTGTCCTATTTCCAATACCATCATGAGGCATAGTTCAAGACTCATGTCATCCTACAATCCACCATTCATTGTGGATCTTAGGTTTTCTAACTCTTTCACTCAATGTTGACACTAGTCAACCCCATATGGATCATAACCTTAACACTTCATTTCCCATGACTTCCCTACCTACACCTAATGTGAATGATTTTAATACAATGATTGCTAGTTTCCCTCATGAAAAGATTCATAAAATGGATGAAGAGTTAGGAAAATTGCAAAAATTTATAATTTTTTAAGCCATTGACACTGATGTAGTTCCTATGATAAAAAACATAAGAGATTTACTTAAAGCTAAACAAGGACTAGAAATGGTGTTTGGATTTCATCACTTCCTAAAAAATAACATAAGAAATCAAGAAAAGAACATTATAAATCATTTCCTCAACTTCATTGAAGTTCAACCTCATAAGGGCCTTGTATGGAAAGCTAAGGTGCGAAAACAACTCTCCTAACGTCAAAACCTCAGGGAAGAATGTAGAAATACTTTTAAATTTTCAATTACAGACCAATTAAGATACAGTTGAAAGCAATAACAGAAATAGAGAAATAATCATACACAAATGAACACTAGATTTACATGGGAAAACCCTTATGGGAGAAAAACCCACCACACCAAGAAAAACCCCTTTGTATTATAGTAATGAAATTACATATAGAGTATAGGCTTCACTCTCTCTAATGTCAATTTACACCAACATTCATAATGAACAACCTTGTACAGAATATTCAAGTTACAATAATCTCAGAATTGAATTCACTAATCACTCATCGAGCTATTCATCCAACTGTTCATACAACCATCAAACTGATCACAATCTTCAACCTTTGAGTAAATCCATGACGCCTATGGTTTGTTGATCTTCCTCTTAGTAACGGCCACAGCAGTCCAATTGCTAGCGGTTCCCATTCTGCTCCCTGATTGGTCGAGGACAAACCACGTAGGATAGTCAATCAGTGAAAGGTGTTCAAAATTTATTCACATGTCAGTTAGAAACTAATCGTGTCTCGCTGATGCCACAAGACCTGATTGAAGTTATCGCCAAGAGTCCTGACCATTGGCAAGACATTATATCGAGTTCACAAGTCGCATCAACTTCAACATTCTCATTGGTGAGACTATCGCCATTCTCCAAGAGATCATACCAAAGTTCACAAGTCACATCAACCTCAACATTCTCATCAGCGAGACAATCGCTACTTGCCAAGAGATCACACCGAGCCTTCCAGTCATACCGAAACAAACAACCATTGGAAAGACTTACCGCTATCACTGAGAGGTAATATCGAGCCCTCAAGTCATACCGAGCACCAAACAGTCACCAGGAGTCCTACCGACAACAGACTACCCCATCGCTGAGACAAACACCCGTCACTAAGACTTCATACCAAAGCTTTCAAGTTACTCTGATGACTCCGAGTGTAGCTATTTGGTGAGACATACCATCTATCGGCAAGAGATCTTACTGAGTCACCATGTCACCCCGATGTCTTCTAGTGAATAACTATCGGCGAGAGAACCAACAGTCGACAAGAATTCTTACCAAAGCTTTCACGTCACCTCGATAGCTCAGAGTGTATGCTTATCGGTGAGACATACCACCTATCACCAAGACTCTGAGTGTAAAGTTGTTGGCAAGACTTCTCTTGTTGGTATGAGATATACCAAACATCCAAGTCTCTCTCCAAAAGCTTCTTTCACCACAAGTCTCCCCGATCACCTTTAGACACCAACAATTGGTAAGAGATCTCCACGAGCGGTGAGAGATAGAAGTTGTCACAGTGATCAACATGTCACAGTGATAGATCCATTCGGCAAGATTGAAACAAGGTCTCAGCAACCAGAACTTTTCACAAGGTTCCAAAGCTCCTAGTCGGCCAGACAATATGGATGTCACACCGACTTGGCTCTTTCAGAGGTTTCATCCTGTGAGATTGAGGCACACAATTCCAGCATGCCTAACTAAGATACCGCTTGAAATTTCTTTTTCACAACATGAAATAATTAAACATGCACCTGATGGTCATCTTTACATAGTTGGAAGAATCAATGACAAGCCTACTAATGGGATATTAATTGATCTAGCTTGTGTATAGAATGTGACCAGTCAATAATTCATATCTATGCATGATCTTTATCAAAATACTTATGAAAAATTGGAAGCATGGATCAAAATGCATAATAATTTTTCTTTGCCTACGATAGGTTTGACAACTCTTCCTTTGAAATTTGGACCAAAAAACATTACGTGTTTCATTTTCCATCATCCCGTTGTCAAACCAATTTCATGTGAAGTTAGGCTACCCATGGCTTTGCTCCATAAATTTCATCCTTTTGGTTATCCATAAATGCTTAAAGTGTCCATTTGATAATGAAATTTTTATTATACACCATAGTGGCTTTAATCATGTGTCTTCCCATGGCAATTTCTCATTGGATTTATTTTGGCCCAAACCTATGGAACCTATTAGGCCTGGTGAGGACTTCTTTTTCAAATCCTATAAAAATTTTAAGGAAAAATGCATAGAAGAATTATGCCTTACCAATATTCCTCAACCCATGATTGAGCCTCATGTCCTTGACAAAAACATGATTGTACCAAAAGCTCTTCTAATTAACCATGACCATAACATAGAAAATCATCCACCCATTTCCTATAAGAGACCATGAGATAACCAAATAAGTCACATTGTGCCTTCTAAAATCAAACAACTTTACAAAGATGAAGAAAAAGTGGTTGAAAAAACCTCCTATGGTTCCTTCCATTCCTCCCTTAAGGGAAGAAAATAAAACTATGGTTTACAAACTTTCCCTTACACAATCACAACTTGAAAATTGAACTAAAATGAATTGAAAGGCTAGAGAGTGTAGGCATAGATATCATGCTATTGCTCGTTTGTTACAAGTAAAAGAAAAAAAGAAAATCAAAGAAAATAAAAATCAAAACTTACCTCAAGCAATACATGATGATTCTACACCTTCACTGAACAAGAAAATCCTAAACCTCAAACACAACAAGAACAAGAACCTTCTATGGATATTATCATTAGATCTTTTACAGTGATAAACTTGGATGATGATAATGAAATTGAAAAAAATGACAAGGAAGTACATAAAGAGTTAAATTTATTGTTTTCCTCTTCCATGAGCTTAAATGATAATAATCATGATGATCCTCGTACAAAGAGTGTTTCACCACATGCTGAACTTGGTGATTGTCCTAGTTTCATACTTGACATTGTCCCTTTGTCTAGTTGTGTACTTTCCACATATTATGGATAAGATTGGTATGCAGATGACCTGCTATAGGTTGACTCACATGTTCCTCACTAGTCTTTCCTTTTTTTTCTTTTGCATGTTCTTTTTGTGATTTCATGTGTGTAATGTGATCCCTCATATTTTTTTGTTTGATGTCTCTTCATGTTCATTCCTCTATTAGTACCTTCATTCTTCTATATGTCATAAACCCTTTATCTTTTCTTTTGTCTTGTGTTTCCTTTTGGGGATAACATAAGGCATCAAAAAATTTAGGTCTCTTCCATGCTGACCCAAAATGCTTTGCTTTGTTTTCGCTCTCGGGTATGTACAGGATCATCATGCAAAAAATAGGCCCTTAAGTGGCAAAAATATCAGAAAAACTAGAGTTAGAAAACTTGAGGTAAAAATTTGAATAAGTTATCTATATTATTTCAAAAATATGTAAGAATAGAATCTATAGAAAATTGAATTAAGTTTCTAAACTACTAGGTTTGTTTAAAGAAAAAGAAATCTATTTGGTGAAAATTTGAAATTTCAATGCAGTAGTACTTACATTTTAGGGAAAAAATAAGTAGGCATCTGTCTAACCACCCTAACCACAATAAAATGATAATATTTTTTTATAATATTTTAGATATAAGTAGAGGACTCATGTTCCGATGTGATGCATATTTTTTTGTAATTTTTTTCCAATTAAATAATTAATTATGATTTTTTTATTACAACTTTTAAAAAATATAAAAAAATCATATGTCTGACCACCTTAACTTGGTCAAAACTTCATGAAATTCATTTTTTATGTTTTTAATCCTATAGTATGTGAAGCGTGACACATGTTTTGGATTCAAAAAAAGTGATACCATTTGAAAGCTATAGATGTTTTTTTATCAGTCTATCAATCAGGACTTTAGTTGTAATTTGAATAGAAAATGAATAATAATTACTTATTAAATTCAAAGTAAAGAATAATTTATATTGGTGGAAAGCTAAGAATCTCCTTTAAAAACTCTTTTCGTTTCATCAATTGTGGGTAAAAAAATAGTCGTTAGCCACATACCTATCATATTGCCACTTTTTGGCCCATCATGATCCTGCACATACCCTCTCTATGTGTCATTCTTCCTATTCCATGAGTTGTTTTGGGAATGATGATGTTTCAAAGCTCTATAATATCATTGTGGCAAAGACATACGCTGACCCAAAATCCGTGGATCCCTTATGTGTGATTTTGGGATTTCATTTTGGAGGCAACCCCTTCTTCATGATGTAGCTTCGTTTAGAAACATATAACTTGGCATAGAGCTTTCCAAATAAGCTCTTATGTCCTCTTTATTGTTAGCATCTATCATTTTCTACTTTAAAGTAATTTCTCACAACATGGTGTTAGCAATTTCTTTAAAGTGGGGACATACATTGGCATTATCATTTTGGAGATCCTGGATGATTCCTTATGGGTGATCCCACAATACTGGTTTACAATTTTTGGCCAAACTCAACATTGAACTATTTTTTTTAAACTAAATATTCACTTTCAGGCACCTATACTGGCTAAACCATGACAAATTTGAAGATGATGAAAACTAGTGATTTGCAAATTTTTTTCTCTAGATTCTAAATATATTTTTTTCAATTTTTTTGGAATTAGATTGCACCTCTTTTTCCATCTCCTTCGAAAATTAGTTTTTAACAGTAAACACCATTTTTAAAGAGTGTTGTTACTGGCTAGCACAACTTTTTTTCTATGAAGGAAAAAATTATATTTTTTTTTCAATTTACATTTGTAACTATGATATCTAGTGAATGGAATTCATTTCATAACATTTCATTGAATATTTTTTTCTTAATTAAGTTTCAAAGTCAAACCAGTTACAATTTAGACATGATTTACTGGCTAAAACATAACTTTTTTGTATGTATCAGAATTCAATTTATTTTTTGTTGCATCAAGGACATCAATATCTAGTGCATTGATATTTTTCAATTTTTATTTTTTTTATAATCTTCTATTTTTCCACATGTGTAGAACAAAGAGCTTGATTTTCGGTGAAAACCCTACATTCACAAGAAATAAAAATAAATATTTAATAATCAAATTAAATATATTTAAAATTATACTTTTTGGGAAGCGTATAATAAGGACTATATACTTACAAAAAATAAATTGTAAATGAATTCATTTGATCCCCCAAAACATAAATCAAAAGTGGTTTTTTATCAGCATTTTGATAGGTGTAAAAAAGACTCTGTTATAGGTATGGTTTAAAACTAGTGGGGTTATATCTAATGAGATTTGATCTAAGGTAGTTTGATAAAATTCTCTTCAACTGGAATCCTTTAAATAAAAATTTTCAAGGCTTAAATCATTATATTTTCTAAAAATATATGATTTCAACAAAAATCAGAATATCCCAAAAAATGTAAACCACTATTGTGGGATCACCCTTATGTCTCGTTGCATGGTTTTCTTACTTTATAAGATGTTTCTTCTTCTTGGTGGTGTCATTGGGTTTGATGTCCTCCAATAGTGTGACCTTCTTTGGCATATGACTTTCCTCTTAGTGGTGATACTACATGTTGCATTCCCTAAGTTGTGAATCTTTTATCCTAGACATGTCCTCGCTTGGAGAAATTAGGCATGATGTTCCTTAAGAGAAGACCTTACATTAACTAATCAAAACCCCTTTGAACATTTCTTATCCTATTTACATTTTTTTATAAGTGTTTAGCATAACATAGCTTGCTAACCTTATGAAGCTCAAAGTTACACCACTTTTTCATGGCCACCAAGCATAACACACCTTTCTTGCCAGTGGAGCCTTTTTGTTTGTTCATAAGTGTTTAGCATAACGTAGCTTGCTAAGCCTTATGGAGCTCAAAGTTCATATTGTGTGATTCCTTATTAAAGTTATTAGAGGTATAAATTTGGTATGGTATGGGAGCCTAATAATATTCTCTCATTTTCCACCCTTGGGGGCTCACCTAGTGGACAACCGAAGTTTCACTGGCCCATGTGAGTGTGTTGTCATTTGCATAGTGGATAGCGAGATTCCACTTGTAAATGTTTTTGAAAAATAGTTGAGGTGTGTTCCACAACACATTGAATAGTCAAGGCTTTATCCCCCCTTTTTATTTTTCTTTTTCTCTTTCTTTGAGTCTTTGGCATTATATGATTGAGTATATTGCATTGTTGCATACATATATATGTTTAACATATGCATGCGTCTCTTTGTCCCTTTGTTCATTTTTCCATGAGATCTTATATCTTTGAGGGTTCATCATCCTCGATCTTTTCCATCTTATGCTTCTGACAATTGTATAATTAAACCTCTCTTGATTGTCTACTTTAGTGTGAGTTTGACATGAGGTCATCCTCTCACTGAAGTGGAGGCTAAATGTGGTGTAGAAAAATGTAACCCTTTACATTTTGTCACTTGTTTGGGCCCTCCTAATTTTAAATTGGACTTAATAATTCATTAATTTATTATTTTTAAATGTTTTTGATTAGATAAGAAAGGAAGGTCCTTGACCCATACAAAAAGAAAAAATAGAACCAAATAGCTCAGCAAAATAGACTAGCCCAACACAGCCAAACAAAGAAACAACAACCAACACAGGACCACTTAGAAATAGAAAACTACAAGAAATTTTTCAAGTACCAGTGCTTGAACCAAGCAAACCCTTAGAGGGTGAGTTAAATGAAACCATAACCTTCTTAGAAGAATGCTTCTTCTTTCTATGGACCATTGTCCAAGGACAATCAGAAATAGAAATTGAGAAATTTTGATCAGAGGGAGAAGACTCCTCTCAAGAGTAGCAGACAAGAGGAACAACTGATACTTCAGGTGAAGCAACTGAAACATCACTTCCCAAAATAGGGGCAGTAGAAGAAGCATTACTAACAACATTAGGAAAAACCATAGCTAGAAAATGCCCCATATTATCCACAAGAGGAGCAACATCCACCATAATTGAATCATGTGAAGTAGAAAGAAATTGCAAAGGATATTTTGCAGGGGCAACAAGAGCATCATTGATATTATTTTTCCTCACATAAGCAGAATGAGGCCCTGAGTCTTCATCAGAAGAAGCAGAATCAATAGCAGGGTGAACTATTAAATGCTCACGAAGTGAATTCTTCCACCAAGTAGAAGATGAAATAGTGCGGGAGCCATGAGAAAAGGCATGGGCCACATGACCAACAACAAAACAACATCTAGTATGAAATGGAAGACTCTTGTAATCCACCATTTAAGACCATGACCAATCATTAACCTGCAAACCACCTCACTAGGAAGAGCCTTTGAAAGATCAACCTCCACCAGGATCCTAGGAAAGGAGGTATGGGTAAAATTCTTGAAAGCCATATCAACTTTCAAGAAATGTCCTATGTCATTACCAATGCCCTCATAGGTAGAGGAGCACCAGAACTATAAGGGAAGATAAGAAAATATTACCCAAATAGACATAACATCTAAGGGTTCATTCAAAGGATTAAAAGAATAAACCCAAGGTTTAATGGTGAGGGGGTGAGAATCCCAAACCCACAAGCCATAGTCTAAAATAGCCTATCTATCTTCAGGAGAGTTGAAACCCACAAAAAAAAATGCCTTACACAAGGGTAAATCTCCATCGAACAATCAACCAAAGGAGACCAATGATTGGTGATCCAAAGATGCAAATCAATGAGGGATGGCTACAACCAGAAAAAACAGGCCCTTAAGTGGCAAAATATTTAGAAAAATCAGAGTTAGGAAACTTGACATAAAAATTTGAATAAGTTATCTATATTATTTAAAAAATATGTAAGAATAGAATCTATAGCAAATTAAATGTTGTTTCTAAACTACTAGGTTTTTAAATCTATTTGGTCAAAATTTGAAATTTCAATGCAGTAGTACTTCAATTTCAGGGAAAAAAGAAGTAGGTGTTTTCCTGACCACCCTAACCACAATAAAATAATAATATTTCTTTATAATATTTTAGACATAAGTAGAGGACTCATGTCCAGATGTGATGCATATTTTTTTGTAATTTTTTTCCGGTAAATAATTAATTATGAAATTTTGATTACAACTTTTAAAAAATATAAAAACTCGATGTCTAACCACCTTAACTTGGTCAAAGCTTCATGAAATTCATTTTTTCTTTTTTTAATCCTATAGTATGAGAAGCATATAATGTGATGCATGTTTCAGATTTAAAAAATGTGATATCATTTGAAAGCTATAGATTTTTTTCAATCAGCCTATCAATCAGCACTTTAGTCGTAATTCAAATAGAAAATGAATAATAATTATTTATTAAATTCAAAGTAAAGCATAATTTATATTGGTGGAAAGCTGAGAATCTCCTTTAAAAACCCTTTTCATTTCATCAATTTTGGGTTAAAAAAAGTCGTCTGCCACATACCCTACAAATACCCATCATATTGCTACTTTTTGGCCCATCATGATCTTGCACATACCCAAATAAGAGTATTTTTAGAATAAAAAGAAATAGTTTCCTCAACTTCTTTACCAAGAGAGACAATAGGAGCATATTCTGCACACCTCAAAGGAACATAACCTTTCCTAGGCCTCTTGGAATTCATAGCATCAACAAAATTAGGATGAGCACGACCACCCACCCCACTAGTAGAGAGAACCGCCCCCACAACCGCAACCATTTTAGAGGGAGTGGACATTATCCAATCTACCCCAGAGCCAATGAAAACCTCACCAAATGGAGCAACGGTAGATGGAGGACCAACAAAATCCATAGAATCCCTAGCCACAACCACCGACAGAGAATAGAGATCCACAATCAAGTTATAGATGGGCGACTAGACCACCGAGTGGGAGATATCCTACAAAGAATCGTTTAATCTTTTGGGTAGAGCAAGAGGTGCCCACAACAATGCAGTTCAAATCCTGGGCAGCGTGGGAAAATTCCATCACAAGAGATATTCTTAAGAAAAATGTGCTTTCAAATGTTCCTTATTACATTTACACACTTATTTGGGCCCTCTTAATTAATTGAGCTTAATTATGCCTTAATTGGCCCTTTAATTCATTTTCCAAGGCCATTTCATTACATTTTCTGAAGGGGAAACCTGACATTTATTAATGCCTAAACATAACACTTCATAATGAGGAATGTGTGTCCTAAGTTTATGGACCTAGGACCCATTCAACCAAGGGAAAATAGGTCCTCCCTAATCCTTAGGACCTAAATTTAAATTATGTTTTTGGTAGTATTTTAATGTTTTCAAATCCATAATTCAATGTTGGCTTGTGATATTTGAATTTGAGGAAATTAACGATGTATACCTATAAATGAAATGTTATTTCACTATGTTTCACCTAGAGTTTCTATGCAAGTATTCCTAAAGAATATATTGTGATCAAAGGAATTCAAGAGTATTGTGAGAGGTAAAACCTTTCATTTATCATAGATTGACAAATATGGCATAAATTTGTCAACGTTGAATAAATGAGATAATCCCTCTCCCTATGAAATTATTGAGCAAGCATGAAGGAAATGACGACATCAAACTAACATAAAATCATAAGCAACATAAGCATGACATCCATTCCTAAACTACTCAAACACTATCTCATAGGGGGATTGGTGCTACTTTGATGTGGAAAGTAGCCCTTTCCCAACCCCTTTTTGATAAGCTGAATGATAAAATGCTATAGATGATGGAGATGATAAATGGACAAGATCAAGTTCTCAAAGAGAATGACCTTGCATCAAGTTGCATAGATGATGGATTTGTGAAGAGATTGTGAAGATTGTGAAGTGGATGAACAAAATCAGATCTCCATGTGAAGAGAGTGACTTTGCATAAAGATTGTGGAGATTGTGAAGGATTTGCTCAATGTTGAAGCTTGTATTTAAAGATTTTCAAAATGCTAATTGTTGAAGAGGGACCAATGTGGGATCAAAATCAAGCCAATGAATTGAGGACACTTGTCATCATGTGATTAGTTAATGTGTGTGCAAGATTTGGGAAGAGTGCCCAAGAGGGGGAAAATTTGAATTCAAATTTTGCCATAAATGCTGAGAGGGGGACAAGGAAAAATAGCAATAAATGCCCTGTTTGACTTGTCATGTTGAGGGAAAATGATTGTTTTAATAAATCAATAAAATTGATTTATTGTGCAAGTGGGATGGGATTAGCCTTAGATTAGGATTAGATTAATTTAATGATGATTATGCTGATTTAATGCTGATTAATTGATTTGACTTTTTGGACTTTGGAAAATGATCTAAGATTTGATTTAAATAAAGTCCCGATTTATTTGATGAATGGAATGATTATGTATGATGTAATTTTGACGCTCACATTTTGCCCTCTTCAAGCAATGTAATTTGTTATGTTGGTTCAAAGAATAACTTGTCATGACCGAAATTTAAAAATTTCATGATTTTTCGATGCCCCAAATGAAAGAAGTACACCGGTACATTGTTCCCCTCGAGAGATCGAGCGAAAAGATTCGATTTGAGGGTCGATCTCAATGATAAAGAGGTTCAAAATGGATGGTTACGGATGACGATGCAAAGATGAGATGATTTTCAAGATGCTTAGAATAACAAATCTATATTATTCTAAACAAATTAAATGATGATATGATATGAGATGGATGAGATGGATGATGTGATATGCTGTGATTATGCAACGGATGATTTATGATATGCTTAGACTAACAGATCTATATTATGATGATGATATAAATGCAATGCATGTGAAATGATTGATGCTTCCTATTATGTATGATATGAATGATATGTGATATGCTGACTGTTTGTAGATGCAGGATGGATGCATGATGGATGCATGACGGATGCATGATGTTAGTGCGGGAATGAGATGATGACAAGAGGATCCAACAAGTCCATGATTGGTCGAGACTTTATTAGAGACGATGATGATGATAGATAAATGTTGATGATGATGAGAAATGATGATGATGATAAATGATGATGATAGATGGATGATTTGCTTATCAAGGATTGGGATTTTCAAAGGATCACTTACTTTATTGTTTGATAACACGCCTAAGCACGATGCATCAAGGTATGAAGGACCAGGATGGCGTTGTACTTAGTGTGATGGACTTTGACTCAACAAGCAGATAGGAGTATTCTTGTTCACACTTGACATACAGAAACCTTGCTAGGGCATACCTAACAAAGCAAGTATTCGCCAAGTTATATTACAAGAGTGTCCAACAAGCACAACAGACAAAAGATAATGATCGTTGCCCCATTCCTATCTCTCTAAATCCTTCGTTCGGATATCATCGAGAGGTCCTTGGAATGAGCGCAATAAGATAAATCAAAAGAAAAGATCAAGTACGCAAACAAGCCAATGTTCTTCATACCTCTAGCCAAAGGAATGTGTTTCAAAAGATGGGAGCCAAAACTCATTGCCAAAAGATAATGTCCATTGTCGGAACGGATCCTAGGACATGTTAATGACACGTCGTTTTGTTTACCCAAAGTGGTTGATTTGATAAAAGTGCCCATTGTCGGAACGGATCCTAGGACATGCTTTGTATAGGATGATGATGATTTGATAAGTTGATTGATAGGCTAATGATATAAGGTCGACTGGCATGTTTGTGACTGATCAAGAGTTTGATTTTGTGTTCAAGATTTGTTGTTTGCTTTTGATTTTTACGATTGAAGATTGATTTTGCAGACTGCTATGATTGTTTCTATTTGCGTTGTCAAAGGATGGAGGTGATGATCAGTTTATTATGGATGATTGATTATTGCGGGTGAAAGCGAAATGAGACGGGTGGATTTTTCAAATATTTGGATGTTTTTGACATGTTTTGAGGCTGTTTTTGGTATTTTTCGATGTTTTTACAAATGTTTTTGATTTTTTCAGTTTTCCAATGTTTTTGGATTTTGATGTTTTTCGAATGTTTTTGGGATTTTGATGTCTCGGGGGCTGATCGAAGATTAGCCTTGCCTACGTTTAAGCTCAGAGACGACGTAGTTCGGATTCCAATGTTTTTGATGTTTTCTGCTTTTTGAGTGTTTTTTTGGATTTTTGATATGTTTTGGATGTTTTTGGATTTTCTGATTTTTCTGATGTTTTTGGATTTTTCTGATTTTCTGATGATTAGGATATGGACATGTATGACGATATCAGTGCTCTGTTTAGGATTTTGTTGAAGACCAAGCTAAGGTGGATTGATCAGATTGATGGATTGATGATGATGATAACATTGTTGAGGATACACAACAATGCAATGATAGTGTTATGCAACACAAGGATTTGATGGGATTGATGATGATAACATTGTTGAGAATACACAACAATGCAAGGACTGGATTGATTAGGATTGATAATGATAACATTGTCGAGGATACACGACAATGCAAGGATAGTGTTAAGCAACACAAGGATATCCTGAGATGATGATTTTTTGATTGGATTTTGATTGATCATGATTGATGAAGCTTGGTGTCGAACAAAAGATGTTTGGATGATTTGATGTGACGTTTGACGTTCAACTTAGATGCGACTGATATCAATTGATGTTTGAGGAAAGATGAAGACTGATAAGGAATGTCTTCTCGTCAAAATGTGCCATGGGCTAGTGATTCGGATTTTTTCGCTCACAAGTGGTGGACCAATTTGATTTCATGTTTTCCAATGTTCGGATCGCCACATAAGTCGGAGGACATAGACCAAGATTTATTCTCAAAGCAAGATGTACATATCTGCCCCCAATGTCTAGCAATGTATGGAATGCGATGGATGGATGCTCGGATAAGTGTATGGATGGAGGGACAAGGATTATCTTGCGATAAGATAAGGTGTTCGGATAAAGAATGCTCATTTGGATAATGCTTCAAAGCTCAAATAATGTTGCATAGGATAGGATCAATGAAAATGACCCATGTCAAGATGTTTACCATAAGCAAGCATAAAGTGTGCTCCAAAATTGTATCAAGATCAAGATAGCTAAGATGATGGATGTAGATATATGCGAATGGATTGGATAAATGGTTCATGGATGGATGGATTTATTATGGATAAGATGGATGGAATGCTTGATTTATCATGGATGGGATGAGATGCTCTCAACTGAAGTGGCGCACGTAGATGCTCGATTCTACACATGATGCCTGTTTGCCAGGTTTTCATCATGGTCTTGCCCAAAGCGCCGCCCATGCGGTTTTCACTAGAGGACGATTTTTTTCTTTACTGTTTTCAATCCTTTTTCTGATTTTTTTTTTTGGATTTTCATATTTTTTGATTTTTTTGTATTTTTCTGAAAGATTCACGCTGAACCATCTGGTGGTGTTGACGTAGATGCCTCTGTCATAATGTGCCATTGATATCCTGCCTGAAGGAGCTGCTTTGCTAAGATACGTGCACTTGAATACAATTTCTGGGATTCTTGATCTGCTTCGTCGATACCAGGGTTGACTTTGTCTTTGTGCACACATCGCGATAGATTGCCTTCTGAATCCTTATGATGAAGGGTCGTTGCCAATACACGGTCAATGTAAGAACTGGATATCATGTGTGGAGGCGTGGATGGAGTGCATTTAGGGATAAGAGATGGATTGGTTGATAGTTTGGAATCTTAGATTCTCCAAACTTGGGAAGATGAGCAATGATGGGTGGATACTTCCGGCGGTGCATGAATTAGGACCAACGCTGGATACACTTTGTATCGCCACGAAAAAGCCCGCTTTTGATTTTGCTGACATCTTTGATGGATACCTTCCTCTTTTTAGTTTGCCCTACGCTTCTTTGACTGATGGAATTTTGATAGGATAATCTTTTCTTTGTGGCCTCTCTGCAAGATCCATATGCATTTTGATTTGTCCATTATGCTTCTCGGCTTTTCTTGATTTGATAACATTCTTTGTGCTTTGATTCAGATCTTTCTTTTGACGTTGGTCCCAATTCATGGATGGGGTGATGGGTGGATGAAGATTCGTGACATGATTGGTTGTAGTATTGACATCGGTTTCATCATAAGGATTCTTCATGCCTCTTATGTTGATGTTTGCTTGAGACGAAGTTGCCCCCAGTGTGGTAGAAGTAGTACCTTCATGCTTTGATTTCTCCTGTTCCAAGAGCTCTTGTTCAATAAGTGTTCTCTGATAGATGACCACCGTAGTTGACGTTCTTTCAATTTTCTGCTCTGCTAACTCTGGATGTTCTATCTGACTTGTTTCCTTGGGTGGATAATGATGGATATCTTTATTCATGATGTCCTCAATCTGAGTTTGGGACATATTCGATCCTGATGTTGACAAATCCATTTGATTGTAGGAGTTAAGAATCTTCTCTTTTTGTGGAACAAAATCTTGTTCTAGATGAAGATCATCTACGTGTCCATCCATAGACAGCATCTCAAGGGTAGATGGAGGAGTAAGTGCTATGTGGATGTGATCATCTTGCATGGATAAGAGAGTGTTCATTAGATTATTGTAGTATCTTGGAGATACAAATTCTTGATCTTGATTAATTTCGAAGTTGCTTTCGACATGCTTTGGATCAAGCTCTTGACATGGGTCGGTTTCAAAAAATGGTGCTTGGATATCTTCATTGGACATGGTAAGTGGTTCAACATCCTCAAGTGTCGAGTTTAGGGTTCTTTTAGTATCTGTAACCATGCGGTCAAAGGGGATCAACATGTTTTGAAAAGGACCATTGCTAGACTTTGGTGAAAGATTTTGATCATGCTTTGGAATAAATTCTTGAGATATGTCCTCTAACTCGTAAGGCAATGTAGAGACATTTTCAACATGATCATAGGTAAACTGATTGTGCATTATGTCACTAGGATCAAATAATCCCAACACTCCTTGAAAGAGATCACTAAAAAGTGGCTCTTGATGTATGGTGAGTTGATCATCGGATTGTGTAGATATATCTTCAATGTGCTCCTCGATGGAGAGGTTTTGATCATTGTTTTCGACAATTGCGATGGAGAGATTGTGAATGTCTTCGACCATAGCATCAAGTGATGTTGATATTTCTTGAATTGGCTCATTGTCGAGTTTTGTTGGTGGATTTTGATCGTGATTCAAAAGTGACTCTTGACATTTGTTGATTTGATCATTGGATGAAGTAAACGTGTGCTTAGTGATGGATTGATCTTGATCCTTGTTTTCAATAGTTGTCATCTTTTGTGTTTGTGCTCGCGTTGGTTGGGTAGCTTGAGAGGCTTGGGAAACTTGAAAGGATTGTTGCACTTGTTGAGCTTGTGTTGCTTGTTGTTGTTGCAGCGATGTTTGAGCTTGATTTTGCTGTGAAGCTTGAGAAGCGTGCGTGGCTATAGGCGCTTGCCGAATTGTTTCATATTGTTGGAGCAATTGTTGGTATGCTTTGAATGAAGCATTGTAATTGCTTACTTGGCTTAGTCGCAATGGTGGTGGTGGTGGGATTGAAATTGTGTTGGATGTAGTGACGAGTGTTTGAGATACGCTCGGAGCGATCATGGTAGTGAGGGGTTGAGATGTGATGGGAGTGATAGTGGTGTTTGGCATGATTGAAGGGATAGTGATGGTTGGATTGACCGAGGTGATAGGCCCTTGGGAGACCGTATTTTGATTTGGGATCAATGTTGTTGTTTGATTAGATACCATCCATTGGTGTGATGTCGATGGTATATTCGAATGATTTGACATGATGGTTTGATTGACGTTAGGTGGATTGATTTGGGTGGCGTGATTGGTGCTAGGTAAAGGGGGAAGCCCTAAACCAAGGAATGATGTAGGTAATGGTGGTGGAGATTTCCCTTGGCGCAATGCCTCAACTATTTTGGAAAGTTCCGCAATTTGATCTCGCCAAATTTGTTCTTGATTTTGATTTTGACTCACTTGAGATAGTTGATTTGGCTTGTGTTCAAGTAGTTTTGGCATGCATGCTTGTCGTTTTTGAATGGGATCATGGAAAAATGGATTTTGGATGACATTTTGATTTGGGATGATAGGATGAACATTGTTGGTATTGGGAATCATTTTTCCAAAGGTTTCCGAGTTAGGATTCATGTTTTGAAAAAATGCATTTGGTATATCCACATTTGGTTTGTAGGGATTTGGTGGAATGATGTTGCTCGTTTGAAGACTCATGTATTGATTGTTTGGAGGATAGACTTGTAAGTTTGGACTTTGATTGAAATCTATCATGGGGAGATGTGTTCCAAAATTCAGATTGGGCATACCCACACTTGTTGTACCATTGACATTTGTTGAAGGAAATGATCCTATGCATGGATTTTGATAATTGATAGGCATTGCAAGGCTTTGAAGATTCAACTGATTTGGATTACCCAAGATGTATGGATCAAGTTTATATTCCATGTTCTTCTTGTGTTTTGATCTTGTAGCAAAAGTAACCTCTAAGGTTCTTAGGACCTATGATGAGATGGAGGACGAAAGATGAATGATATGAGTGTTGAACGTTTAGGAACTTTGTATCAATGCTAGACTTAGGGTTTGATTTTGATTGTTTGATGTGGATGATGAACTTGTAAACCCTAAGATGTTGGATGTTATCTTTTAGGGTGAACTTGTTCAAAGGATGGTTGATAATTTAACTAAGTGTGCATGGAAGGATTCATCCAAACACACCTAACTAAACAAATGATTTTGATTTGGTTTGGAAATGTACCCAAGTCTAGGTAATGATGTTTTCAAAGCTTTAAAGTTGTTTGTGGGATGATGTTGATAAATGTTTGAGGTGAATGAAGTGTTGGATTTTGATCCTAAGAGACTTTAGAAAGACTTTGTTTACTAGGCCAAGGTATTGAAGAACACACTTTTCTCTAAGAGCAATCAAAAGACCAATATGACAAAAAGATAT
>VDFB02292527.1:29914031-30104491 GCA_007258455.2 Sequoia sempervirens | reverse complement strand
TTTTTTTCAACTACCATTAATCCTTTATTACATTCTAGGTTGAAACAATATTGAGTTCATTTTATTTCAATATTCTTGCTTGAAAAACGTTTTTTTTCCCATGGTTACATTTGTCCTCTCTTTTGAACATTTTTTTAAACCACTCAAGTTTTAAGCAATGCTTATTCGATGGGTATCGATTTCACTCATATACTTTTTTGGACTATATTTCTTAGACCTTGAGGAACAAACAAAAATTGGCTACATTCATGTTCCCTCAATGCATTATTTTCATATTTGTATTCCATCAAGACCAATGTGTTACATATTTTTCAATCTAGTAGCAAGATCACTAACTAAACAACATGGGAACCACATACGTATTTGAATAACAATTTATGCTATGAATGCAATTGCTTTGAAGATCTTGAGAAAATAACATTTCATAATAAATGAAGATCTAAATCTAAGAAAATTAAATAAATTCAATGTTGATGCTTAGCTTGAAACCCAAATCAAAGAATATACAGCTAAAGATCCTACAAACCAATTCATGAATGTGCCAAAAAGTAATTATTAGGAGAATGCCTTAAAATAGATGAACTCATTATACCTTTCTAGTTTAAATATATATGATTGCAAAGTTAACCTCTTCATTTGTATACATTAACCTAGTAGATTGGAATAAACTTAACCTATAGGAATAATTTTGTAAAAAATAGATGATCATAATAGGTGCAATTTAGATTTTCATACCCATGTTTGAAGCGGATTGGTCTAATGAGACATTGTTTTGGAAATTTCTAGGCTAATGACTTGTTCTCCTTTGGTTTACACCCTAGGAAGAATGATTTAGTGATGATTAATAAGGGTTGAAGACAACTTGTAAGTAATACAATATTCATAGGATGATGATGCAAGTAGGATGCTCTATGATGCTAGTATGATTCTCTCATATGAATGTTTACCAATTCTAGGGCATAGATCATGATTTCAAATAGATAATTAATATCCTTCAATACAACAAAATAGCAAAAACATTTGTGCTATCTAGGCTTTTGAAAATTTTATTTAAAATTTTGAGGTTCAAATAAGTGTGTATAGAATTTACCAATTTCAATTCCACACACATAATTTTGAACTAAAATAAAAATTAGAGATCTAGGGACCAAAACAAGTTCCTATGAATGAATGCTAATAATAATTACTAGATTTCCATATTCCATAGTTTTGAATTGAATGGATTTTTGGTAAACTATGTATAAAATTACTAATTAGCTCCCTTCTTGAGCTCTATGTTTTATGAAATGATGGATCACAAAGTGTGATTTGAAATATTGAAAAAATAAATAATTTTTCACAATATCTATCCAGATGTCATTAACTTTGAAAATGAGTGATGATGTGAATAGGTTGTGATAAGGCCATGAGTTGAATGTAAGGGAAGAGTATGCCCCTTGTATACTTGTTATTGTATAAAGGACACTTTGATATAAGTGGTCCCAAAATATAAGGGAAAGGGGGACTCTATTATAAATATAAGTCATTAAGAAGCCAAATTATTTTGGACTATATTTAAATCATCATTACATGTGCTTTCACTATTGAACTTTCTAAAGCCATTGACAACTTTACTAGTAAACTCACAACATCATTGATCTGGTCACTTAGATCATTCTATAATATTGCATAAAATCATTGATATCTTTACACTTTTTCTGCATTAATATTGTGATTAGTGCTTCTAACTCCACTGTAGCTAAATTATCATGCCGAAATAGAACTTCTTTCTTCAGCCATTTCTTATAGTTATCAACTTCTAAAGTGGTATAACATTTCCCATCATCATCCCTTATGGTGACTTTGTATAAGTCAGTATCTCTCTTCAACAATGCAAGTTCTCATTAACATAAGTTATCCGCTTCTAAAGTGGTATAGCATAACCCATCATCATCTTTCATGGTTACTTTGTATAAATCATTATCTCTCCTTAACAATGAAAGTTCTCATTATTAAACATAATGAACATTGATGTAAATAAATAAAATTTTAAAAATCAAACTTCTATAAAAATGTATATAGTACATTATGTAAACACTTGAATAGATCTAACATAAAAATGTGATTTACAAAATATTAAAAATAGCCATCATTATTAATTACATAAATTTTTCGTTTCTTGAATATTTTTTATAAATTTTATTATTATTAGAAGCTTAATCTAATTTTGTTCATCTAATCCCTCATAATGGACTTATGGTGGATTATATTAAACAATATATTTTTCCCATAGTTTTCCTTGAAAAGGAAACATCAAAGCTCGAGACTTCAAATCTTTATATGTTCAATGATTGTCTAGTGGATTCACAATAGTCACCCACCAATCAGAGTTACAAGTTGTTTCTTATATTTAAAAATTAGTAGGCGCACCTGAAAAAGGTAACCAAAGTAATTAAATGGGTTTCATTTGGTCTCCAAGCACTGCGAACATATCTAGCGAAGATTTTACTTAGTTTAATATGCTCTAATTTCATTGAGAGATGTGGTAGACTTATGGTGAAAATTATAAGATTTTGGGTGGATGATGGGGTCCGTAACAGTTTTCATCAGTTGTAATCTGGGTATAGCCAGATTGTTATAAATTAGCTAGGTAAACATCTACTGTTTAGGGTTAGAAAAAAATCTTTGATTATCTCTGTTATACCTTGTAAGAGGTTCTCATTTGTGCTAATGGTTGTTTAACAATTTGCTTACTTTTGTGATATAGTTTTATGTCCACTAGATTTTACAATTTTTTGCTGCATCTACAGTTTGCAAGACCAATCTGATCTGCTCGTTTGTAGACATTCCATCTTATTATAAGTAATGTTCAGAGAAGAGATAGCATACGGGGTATCCTATCTGATGAGGGATAAATAACCCATATAGATTTCTTCGATCTCCAGTATGCTCATAAATTATCTCTAGATCCAAAACTTCAAATTCCCCCAAAATAGATTCCAATGAAATTCAATAGAAATCCAAAACAAATATATAAAAAATTGTTCATTGACGGATGGGATCTGAACATGAAATTCTTCATAGCGGATGGGATCTGAACATGTACCTGGTATTGGTGTATTCATAGACCTTTCCACTGTTGGAGAAGATGATTAGAGCCACTTCTGCATCACACAGCACCGAGAGCTCGCAGGCCTTCTTCAACAACCCATTTTTTCTCTTACAGAATGTAACTTGTCTGTTGATTCTATTCTCTATCTTTTTCAGCAGAACCTTCCCTCTTCCCATGGATGCCTTCTATAAATCCTCTTCCGGCCAAGATTCAAACAAATACAAGAAAACCCATGACAGTCATATAACTTTTAAAGGAAAAAACAGCAGTCCCCTATTAAAAGTCCTTTAGATCTCAAAAAACTCACTAAATAAAGAATGAGATTCTAATGTGTTTTGGTGCCTCGAGTGTGCTTAGCAAGATTTGAATAATGGCAACAGACTTTGCAGGTCATTCATTAATCTAGGACTTAACGAAAATTTGGAACAGATAATTCATTACTTGAAGAGACATTTGGATATAGCGTATAAGAAGTCGACATGTCTGGCAGCCCATGTGAATACATGCTCCACATTTCAAATCATACCACAAGTTAAATAATAAAAAAACACTTCCAATGATTAGAATACAATTTTGATTCACATGGTGCCCCCAGATAAACCTTCCCTAGTTGGTCCATCAGTTATAATAAAAAAATTGAAATATTTCTCTATAGTTTTTATATTTTTGGTAGACTAGTAGTTTGTCGGTGTCCCCCGACTATGCTTTGTTGGAAAAGCAGGCTGCGAATGTGTATAAAAATAGTTTTTTTTCTTTCCTTAATTTGGAATTTTATCCATTTTTTAGATCGTTAACATCTGTCCCGGCAATGGTTCGTACGTCCACGTATAAACTATTATTTGTGAAGGTCCACTTCTTAAAATCCAAGAAGACTGTCGTATTCTATCCTTTCGTTGTGGTTTACAGCTACCAGTAATGCCCACTTTACACTAAATTCCAATAGAAATCCTAAAGGTAGACAATTCTAAGGGAATATACTTAATTTGTGACGACCCTTAAAAAGCAAAAACTATGTTTTCGGGGGAGGGTGAAGGGCAGACTGATTCTCCGAACCAGACAATTATAGCAAATTCCAAGTTATGTTCACATTAGTATTTAAAGCAAACGCGGAATCCAAGAGCAGTACTGTCCAATCTACCCTCGGTTTACATTAAATTAAACTCGCATCGAGTTGAAGAATCTTGGGCCAGTTCAAAGAGGTTGCATATGCTTTATGCTTTAAATTTTAGTTTTCACGTGTCTTATTGTCAAAATAGGTAGTTTGGTATTGCCTGCCTTGTTTTTCCTAATGTTATATTGTTTTTAAATTAGGAATTTGTATTGTATTTTTTACATTTATTGTTATTTTTCAAATGGTTTGAAACATTATTAATCTAGTTGTTGTTGGTGGTGTTGAAGATTTGACAATCTATGAGGTTGATTGAAGGTAGGCAAAGACAGAGAAACAAAATACTACACAGAAAACAACACATAAAATTACAATTTTGTTTATTTATTTATGATAATCAAACTGATTATAATTGCCTCCTTTTATAGAGGTTTTTTGACAATTCAAGAAGAAGATTGCTAAAAGATAGTTGCTGCTGTACTGTAGAAAATTGTATGCTCTTGAAAGCGAGGCAATTTCACACTTAATTTGGACCTATTTTGGCACCCTTGCATTAATTATTCCCTTCAATAATCATTTATAGGCCCCTAAGACCCATGATTTCGGATTTCGAGGCTCATTTCATTCAAAAATCCCATAAAATCACTCAAATCCCTGAAAACCCTGAAAACCTACCTCAAAAAGCTAAGGTGGGACTCATTCACTACCTTGGGCGAATGAGTTCCCTTAGGTGGGACCCATTCACCAAGGGTGGTGAATGAGTCCCATTTGGGGACTTTTTCAATTTTTGAGCGGAAAATTCAAGATTTTAATTCAAAATTTTGTGGATGTCGGCCTATGAGATCTAAATAATGGTCCATTAGGTGTTAATGCCTATAAAAGCAAGTTTTTAAGTCATTTTTATCAACTCTAAGCACTTTGAACAAGCAGTTTTCAAGAGATAAGCATTAAGAATCTTCAAGCAAGCTTTCACAAGAGCATTCTAATTCCAAAAGCAAGCAAAGTTGAAGCATTGGAGTAGCATTAAAGTATTTTTGCAGGTCTTCAAGCTCACTTTCAAGATCTAGCATTGTCAAGGGTTGATCATGGATGTTTATGGTGAATCATGATGGATTCTAGGTTGGGGAGATGCAACTAGCCATCAAGCCAAGCCTAAAGACTTGTTTCCTAAGTGATTCCATCTTCCATTATCACTCTACATTTAGCATAAGGAAGGTACAATGCATCATTAGAGCTCAATTGGGGTGATTAGAGATCATTACAAGTGAGTCATTCACCTTTACATTTCCATTATTGCATCATATTCTTGTACATTAGAATAGGATTGAATCATGTTTCAAATTTCTTAGTCTTTGACACACTTAAGGCTAGGATTTTCATGCACATTTCATTATTCCTATCAAGGTTTAATAACCAAATTAGGGGTTTGACCGAGGCAAACCCCCCATTAGCAAATCAAGTTGAATTCTGTTTTGCAGGTTTTCTTCACAATTTGGATCCAAAACTCAAGTTGGAAGGAAAGGGCAGGTGTTGGAGTGCAGATCAGAGCTTTTAATTTTTGAAAAAGTGAAATGGGATTGATTCGCCAAGAGTGGCAAATGAGTCCCCCTGTAGTTGTTTGCCAAATCTGTTTGTAGATTGCGATGCCTTTTTTCCTGAAACAAGCTCCCGTGCAAAAATCCTAATCTGGGACTAATTCGCCCAAATTGGCAAATGAGTCCCAGTTGGTCAAAAAATCAAAATTTCAAGAATTTCAGAGTTGTTTCTAGTCACTTCAAGATTTCTGGGTGAACATCATTTACATTTTTTATTTTTTGTTTTGTTTTACTCACATTTCTAAGGAATTTTCTAGGTCATTGCATTGAATTAGGGTTTTTGGTTTACAACTTGCATTGCATTGTCTTTTCGAAGTCTAAACTTGGTGGTGAACCCCTCATTGTATATCATTCAGCCTTTAGGATAGTCCCTTTCCAAGATTTCAATCTCCTTCAATGCATTGAAATCTCAAGGGTTTGTTCTTGAGTGAAAAGTGTGAAGATTGCATCTCTCCCTTTCAGGTCCAAAACCCTAAAGGTGAAAGAGAACCCAAGGATCCTTCAAAGGCGAGTGTAGCCTCTCTTATATCACCTCAAGATCCTTCAAAGGATTTCACATTTACTGTTCACCCAATCATGAAACCATCAATCGATGATAAACTCAAATAAATATTAGCAACAACCAAGGAAGACTCGAGTGAATGGTATGATGCAATATTTAACTATTTGAAAGTTGGTACCATTCTCAAGCCAACAACAAAGAACTCTTGAACTTGCTTGCAAAAGCTAGCAACCAAGTACATCATCCTCGCTGATGTATTATACAGAAGATCCTTTAACGAATTTTTTCTTAGATGTCTTAAAGAATTCGAAATCCCCATAGCACTCAAAGAGGCTCATGTGGATGCCTGTGGAGGTCATTTTGGAGGGAGATCCTTAGTGAAAAAATTCATTCGCTTGGGATATTACTAGAGACATATGGACAAAGATCGCTTTGTGTATGTTAAGAAATATCATAAATGTCAGGAACATAGCAATTTGATTCATGCTCTTGCTTTTGAGCTTCGTGCCCAAATTCCTATTTGGCCATTCTCAGTGTGGGGATTGGATCTAATTGGAAAAAACTTATCACCTTCATCTACTGGACATACGTTTATAATCACAACAACAAATTATTTTATGAAATGGGTAGATGCTATTCCTCTTCAATCCACAACTGCTAATGTAATATGTCGTTTCATATTGGAACACATTATTGCTCATTTTGGACTTCCTTCCATGTTAGTTTTAGACAATGGGACACCATTTAAGAATAATGACATGAAGAAATTCCTTGACACATATAATATTTAACATCGATTTTCAACACCTTATTACCCACAATTTAATGGTCAAGCTGAGGCAACTAATAAGAATCTTGAACAAATTATAAGGAAGAGAGTAAATAAACATAATAAAGATTGGCACACGTAAATGACATACACGTTATGGGCTTACCGTACTAGCATTAGAAAATCCATTGGAACAACACCCTATAACCTTGTCTATGGTATCGAGGCAATTATTCCCTTGGAGTTAGAAATCCCCATGTTAAGGATTGCTCTTCAAGGACTCATTGATGATGACACTTATAAAGAACAAATATTCAACCAACTTGAGATGCGTGATGAACAATGCATTAATGCTTTTGAATATCTCCAAGCCTATGATAAACAATTACAATGTAATTATAGTGATCATGTCATCCCTTGGGTATTTAGTAAAGGTGACTTAGTCTTGTATGAAAATTAACGAAATGTTAATGCTGACCCGATTGAAAAAGGAAAATTCAGCCCTAATTGGTTGGGACCTTACATAATCAATGAAAGTTATGGGTCTAGTGCATACACATTAACATAAATGGATGACACACCTCTTAGAGACCCTATCAATGCTAAACATCTATGTCGGTATTTTGTTTAATCTTTTTGAATAGTATGAATGATAAAGCAGTGATGTTAGAGTTAGCAAATGATACTCTATACGCTCTCCCATTGCTTTGTTCTTGACAAACAGTTATTTGTGTGTCTCGAATGCTAAAGTGATTATTTAATTCATTTTTTATGTAATTACTTTAGGTTTCATGCTATTCAAGATCATCTTATGTGTTATGTTAGATTAGATCCTTATATGCATTTAATGTTCTTCAATTATATCATAGTTGTATTTAATTTAGCATAACATACTTAATCACAATGTAGCATCTAAGAGAAACTGTAATAAGTTTTAATTAGATTACATAAAGCATGTTAAATCATGGATACATTAATTAAATAATCTTAAAAAGGTTATTTAATTAATCACATTTCCATTTAACATTAAACACAAATAATAAAACATCAGGTGCTCGCATATATATATGTATATATATATATCAATGTTTTCTATACATGTCATCAATATATACAATACTACTGAGGCCTATGACTACTAGATCCCTCGGGACCTAGTGTTTGCATCTATCGGGTCACAATTTATCAAGAGATGATGGTGTGCAATCGTGATCACGATCCACTCAATGTACTAAGAGAAAACTCTAAGCCCCGTATCTGTCCAAGGGCCTCTTGATGTGGTCCTGCTATTTGATCTCTATCTACCTATAGCCTAGCTACCTCTGCCTCTAGTCTCTCAAACTCTACTGGGGTCCGGGATAACTGTGACTCTGGGGCAGCATTGGCTTGGTGGATGTGCCTCCTCAAACTCTCATATGCTGCTTGCAGTCCAACATATGGCTTGAACAACTCTGGGTCCTAATCCACAATGGGTGGGGGCACATAGTCTGAGTCTATGGCCTCCTCATCAACTAATGGGGGAACTATCTCTATAGCCACCTGTCGATAGAGATCCTAAAAGTCTATCATAGATCCTGCAAGATAGAAATAATAAATAATCAGTACACATCATGATATATATCAAGCATAAGTATATTTATTATAACAATAAACAACATATCATTGCCTATATCTTGGAAGGTTGTGTGAAATTAGTCTCATCATGTGCAGGAGGCATGGAGGATGTGCTAGCCTCTCAATGACTATGGGCACTAGTGCCTGCTGTAGCTAGTGCTCATGATCTAGTCATATGAATGGGAGAGGGATCTCCCAACTTGTGCTCTGTTGGATCCTCATCTGCTGCCTCATCACCCTCACTCATGGGCCACTCGTCCTCCTCATCCTCCTCCTAGTCCTCCTCTTGTTCCTCCTAGTCCTCCTCCTCATCTCCTCTTTCTTTTCTATCATAGTCAAGATCTGCATCCTCATCGTAATCCTCATCTATGAAATCTATAAATATGTTTGTAGCCTTGTAGTGTGTCTCCTTGGCCCTGTCCTCTACCTCATCTCATTTGGAAGTGATTTGGCATCACCTATCAACTCCTCCATAAGTAACATAGGAGCTTGTGATTATACTATCCACCACTCATCACAATCATCTGTGGCACCGACATCATCTGTGTTGGAGACTGGAGGTATATCGTGATTCGAGTACCCAAAGTCATTGTGGACAACATCCTCTATAGTGAACTGTACATAATCACTAGGTCTTCAGGCACTCTGCAATGATCTCCTAAAGAAGGGTCATGCCCTAGGTGTTATCTGGATCTATCCCAGCTATTGCATGACCTAATCGTAGTATAAAGGATGCACTACGTAATCGTGTCTTCCAATAAAAAATCTATCAAGTTGTAATCTCCTCATCTCTCGAGTGTGATCTGCCCACTGAAGCACAAGCTGATAAGGTCTCCAAAGGATCTCATCCTCCTCCAGTCAATCAAATCACACTCTCTAGAAGTGTAAATCACCATATTTCCAAAACTGTCGTAGAGGATAGCTAAAGGCCCAAGGATACCCCAAGGCTATCAGACACAGGAAGCCAATAGGTCTAGTACAAGTAATATGCTAAAGGTACCAAACCTGTAGAAGCATATAGTGTACCATACTGTCCACCTCCTGAAATAAAAACCATCCAAGATCATAATATAAGTGTGCTAGGATACAAAAACCCCAGGCATATACTGTCTAGTGCTCTGCCATTCCTCATATCAAGTGTATTAGTCCTCCCTTCAGTTGTGCTCCCCGGCCATCAGGGACGAGTACTAGTGCAATTGTAAGCATCATAATCCATCTAACCAATGGGGCTCATGAATATAGTAGCATCATCAGATCAATCTATGCCCTCACCCTGTCATCATGTATTGGTCCACAAAGACAGTGCTGCATGTCAGATTTTATCTTGTGGAATGTCCACTCCGCTCAAAAACGTACTCGCTCACCCTGAATAGGAAATCAAAGTATGTAGTCCATATCCTATAGCATCATTATCTTCTCACCATTTAGTAGATGGAATTTGCATGTATCAACATCCCAACGCTCTGCTAGCGCCATCAACATCGCGTCATGGTACCTCATGGGGGGCATGAAGTATGCCTAGTATAATCCTACTATCTATAACAACTTTGTCTCTGCCACTGAAAGAGTGGGGGATAAATCTCTGAGAAGGATAATCTTCTTGCCACCCAGATGTTGACATGAATGGGTGGGAACCTAACAAAAAAAGAAAAAATATGTTCTATAAGCAATCTAAAATCTTCAATTTTTACATCAACAATCATAAAAGTGTACTAAAGTTATTCTAGTGTACTTTCCTAAAGGTCCTAGACACTTTAGAACCCTTTTGGGACACTTCACGAATAAATGAGACACTTTGTGAAAAAGTGGGACACTTCGCAAACAAAAGGGACACTTTGAAAAATAGGGGACACTTTGCAAAATTTTTTTCAAGGCCATAAATTAACCTAGAAATGCATAAAAATCATAAAATTACTATGTAAGGACAAAGCGAGGATAGAAGAATCAACTCACCTCATGATGATGCTCGCTATGTGCCACCTGGTCCCATAACATATCTAGTCTCACAGGCATGTAATCCCATCAGCTAGGCATCCTTCACTATTCTTCAATCACTCTCAAGCTACAACAAGGTAAATGATAAAATAAGTTATAATTTACTTCACTTTTTTCTCTTATGTATGTTAAAACTAGGTTTATTACTATATGTGTCACAAAAAAATGTATCTCTTGCTTGATATGGATTAATTGATGATAAATTGGACTTAATGAAGCCTTGATTTAGTGTTATGAGGTGTTTTACACATCCAGTCTTGGACCCTTGCAAACTAAATAAAATGCATCTAACGATGTCTTGTAAAGGTGTTGTGAATGACTTTCACACTTCTCTAGACTTAATGGACCTATTCTTCCCCTAATTCAATGTTATAAAATGTATTTAATTGCATTCTCACATTAATCTAGAAGGCTTGTAAATTAAACCTAACTCTAATCTATTGTTGTAATGTGTCTTACACATTCACATTGGATGTTGTGCCTTTCTAGGCTATGTGGACCTCATTCTAATGTTGTAAAATGTATTTAATCACACTTTCACATTGAAATTTTTTTCCCTAGCCCTAATTACCCTTTTCATCATCATTAATAGGCCCCTATGGCCCCATATTGTGCATCTCAAGGCTTAATTTGATAAAAAAAAACCCGACTATATCATCATATAAACTTGATTTCTCCACTCCCCAACAATCCATCTGGGAAAAGAGCCCCTATGGGACCAAGTCACCCATCAGGGAGAATTAGTCCCATCTAGGTGGGACTAAGTCACTCAGCTTGGCAACTTAGTCCCATTTGGGCTATTTTCGAGGTTTGGGTGGGAAAATTTGCATTTTAAGTTTATTTTTCCTTCATGTCAGCCTTGGGGATCAAATTAATGGGAAAATTAGGTGGATTTCCTATAAATACAAGCTTATAAAACTGAATTCACAATGAATTCATTATTCACTCATCATTCATCTTGCATTCAAGTCAAGCAAGGTAGGGTTAGGTCATTTAGAAAGAATTCAAGATAATTTTTCAGACATTCAAGGGTAGATTCTTCATTCATTGCTATAGAAATTCAAGATCTATCATCATGGAAAGTTTCTAATTCCATTATTTCATGCTTCATTATGCATTATTTCTTTATTTTTGTTTAATTACCTAAAAAGGGGTTTGACCAAGGCAAACCCCCATGCCCTAATATTCAACATTTACTTTTCTTTCCTTGTGTGTTTTTAGATTTAGACATCTTGAAGATTTGGAAATCATTGAAGAATAGGTTGTAAAGTTTTTGAAGACATCTCCTTGTTTCCTAAGCCAAGATATCCACAAAAAGTCACTTTTAGGCCCAAATTTGACAGTTTCAAAACCAAACACCTATAGGAAAATAAAGTGTAGACCAAGGGCTTCCATTTCCACTTTCAAATTTTTAGAAAATCCAAAATAGACCAAGTCACCATTAGTGGAAACTTAGTCCCACTATACCTATTTTTTAGAATTTTATGTAGTTTTGGATACCCATTTGGCTGAAATGGGCTCCGATGCAGTTTTCTAGATCAGGTACTAGGTCACCCAGAACGGCGTAAGTGTCCCAGTAGGGAAAATTTTTAGGATCAACAACATTTCTAGTCTTCATTCTTTCCTTCAATACATTTCCAGGTGCATGCTTTCTGTTTTACTTTCCTATCCTATTTTATTTGTATTTCTATTCATCTTTCTAGGTGTTTTTGCATATCACAATGTGTTTTCAAACATCTTGCATTTCAATATTTTTGTTTAATAATCAATCTCTTTTATCCATTCTTTGCATTTAGGACATTACATTTGCACCATAGAAAAATGGACCCATTTCATTTTTATGGTCTTTTAGGCCTTGCTTCACGATGTTTGATCTGTTTTGCTATGATTTAATGTTGTAATGTGGCTTGAACATGCATATTTAGGTCTTTGAAATTCAAATAATGACTTCTTGTGAAGGTTTTAAGTGTTGTAAAACATTTCCACACTCTTCTAGGCTCTATTTATTACAATACACCTAAAAATCACCTTTTCATCAATAATCAAGTCCTATTTTGAAGTGTTGTAAAGTCTTGTAACAAGATTTCACACTTTTCTAGGCATAATTTCACTATTCACATCTTTCTTATGCTTTATTTGACCTCTTTATACCCTTATAAGCTTTAATTAAGTGCATTTTTTAATGTAAACCCAACAAACAATATTAAATGTGACTTAATTCCTGACACCCATTTTCAGGTCCTAGGTGGGACCCATTCACCATGGGTGGCAAATGAGTCCCCCTTGGCTCCAAATTCAAAATATTTCAAATTTCCTTTCAGGTTTTTATTAAAAATTCACTTGATGTTGGCCTGTGATGAGGTATTAATGGGTTACTAAGGCACAAGATTGTATTAATAAGTGTTTTTACATCCATTTCAACCCCCCATCAATAACAATTCATCAAATTCACTTATTCACTCATTCACTCAAGCATTCAAGCACCTTACAACATTAAATCAAGCATCAATCAAGCACTTTCGAGCATCCATTGATACAACTTCAGATTTTCATCAACAAGGGTTTGGTAAGTTGATAACATTTGCATGTTATTTGTTTATCATTCTCTTTCATTCCATTATTTCATTAATGGTTTGATTACCAAAGTGGGGTTTGACTATGGAAAACCCCTGTTTGCTAACCCTCAACCATTTTTACCCTCTTGCATGTGTGTTTGTAGACTTTTGTGTGCAAATTTAACAAGCATTTAGGTGTTGAAGAGTGGTCAATAAGTCAACTAGGTTCTTCAAGTAAAATCAATCACATTTCAAGCTTGGAGAAGGTATTATGTTAGTTTTCTATAGAATTGTCTTCGACAACCCGACAAGTAGACATCCTCAGATATGGTGTTGCAATTTTGTCTCCTGATTTCTCAGAATATTGGGAGAGGGATGATTCACCACCAGTGGTGAATGAGTCCCACCTTAAGGCTAAAAATCTAAGCTTTGTTAGATTCTAGATCCCAACATTTAGAAACTGGTTCCCGACAGTTTTCATCAGAAGTAGGACTAATTCGTCACCCTGGGTGAATGGGCCCCACTGGTGAGTATCTTTAATTCTAGAATCTTCATCAGACCTCCAGGTGCATACTGATTCAGCTCATTTCTTCTTGTTATGCATTTATTCATTCTTAGCTCTTTGTTTGCATATCACATTGTGTTTTCCAACATAGCATTAATCTTAGGGTTTGCATACTTAATCAATCATCTAGATCACTTAATTGCATTTAGTTCATTTCATTTAGCTTAAACAACATCATACATTACATAATTTGAATGAACCTAGCTAGCATTTTTTGCCCTACTCTCTCCTTTTAGGTGAAAAACCCTAGAAGAGCTACAGAGCCTTGTGGAGCCAAAAATCAGTAGTTCAACATTTAGACATATTTTAATCATAATAGCATTAGTCTTGTGTGAACACCCAAGTTTTTGTGGGATACCTTTCTCCTTTTAGTTGAAAAATCCTAGAAGTGTAAGAAAGAAGCCCCTACAAAAATTTGTGATTCATTTTGGTGAGCCCACCTTTAGAATACTTTCTTTTCTAATTTGGAATCCTTCATCATCCTAGAATTAGCTTACATTAACTTTTCATTAAGGTTTTCATTGATTAATTTGCATTCTAGGGTTTCAAATTTTGCATTAGTGAAAGTGCATATAGGTTGCATTTTTACATCTTAAATCATTAAAAATTTCTGAAATTTTGCATTGGCATCTTAGGTCTACATCATATAGCACAACAAACATCAAAATCCATCAAAAAAATCTGAAAAATCTGAAAAAAATCCCTATTGGGACTAATTCGCCACCTTGGGCGACTTAGTCCCTTTTCACCCCTTAAACTTCCTTTTACAAAACTAAAAACCCTGTTTTAAGCTTCTATTTGATTCCCTTACCTATTTGAATCAGTTGGTTGAGTTTTTGTAACATGCATTTCATTAAATCTAGCCTAATTTGGCTCATTTCATGCATTGCTTAAATTCAAATTTTCATTCCCACATTGTTGCATAGCATAATCAGTCAATTGCCATCCTTAAAATCTAAAAAAATTGCGTTCCTCTTTTGCATGTTTGCTTTAGCATGGTTACATTTCAAGTTTGTAGAATAATCATTACATTATGTTTTCATTACAAAAATCTATAGTTATCATATTTCATGTTCTATTTTTAGATCTTATTGCATGTTGTAAGAAAGTTTGTTAGGTGCATATGAATATGAGGCCCTTTCCCTTCTCCTTTTGTTCGTCATTGATCCCTCTCCAAGTTTCCCTTCTATGGATGAGGTTCATCTAGTGAAAGAAACCTTGGATAATCATAACAATCACATTTGTTCTTCTCCTATTATCTCTCACACTTGTGAAGAAGATATTATAGTGTTGGAAGAACCAATTGATGAGAGTTTTGAAAACCTGAGTTGTTTCTCTCCTCTTACCTCTCCTATTAGACAAAACATTACTAAAAAAGAGCACATAACAATAAGTAATCATGATGATCACACAACACAACAAGAGACCATTCAAACCTACCTATGTTCATCTCCTAACATCTTCTCCTCTTGTGATAGTGATGAGGATATGTTAGTGTTAGATAAACAAACCTTCAAGATCCATCACAACCCTCTTTATGATCATTCTCCTACCTATCCTATTTTGCAAGATATTATGGGCCAAAGTAATGAACTTATCATTTTTTATTATAATCATACGTGTTCTTCTCATAGTATTTCTCATAGCTATGAATATGATACTTTGATGCTAGAAAAAAAAATGGATGAGAGTCATGAGAATATTGTCCCTCCCTTCCCTCATGTTCCTATCTTATGGGAAGATCTATTTGGAAATCATGAACATCATAGTTGTCCCTCTCTTGATGCCTCCCCTATTTGTGTTGAAGCTACTTTACAAAATTTCACCATGGATGAACATATTACAAGCTCTCCTACTAGGGTAGCCAATATGGAACAAGAGAATGAGACCTTACAAAAAAATGACATAGAGTCTTCCCCTAATCTCCCCACTATCCATAAACATGAAAATCCAACCATTGATCATTCCCCTACTTGCGATGAAGTCATTTTAGAAGAACCAATCCATGAATGTCAAAAAAATTTGATTCATAGTCCTCCTAAAAACTCTCCTCCTAGGGAGAATATCGTAGTGCTTGAACATGGAAACAATAGTAATGTGTCTTCCTTAGATAAAAAGGTGATTCTAGATTTCCCTTTATTAGAGATACATCAAACCAAGACCGCCAAAGTTATGAATGTGCAAGTGTCTGTTAGATCCCCCTTGATTAATGGACCTCGTACATATCTCATAGGACATCCTAAGAATCCTCTAATCCTTTACCCACCATCACACAATCAACAAAATCACAACAAACCTGAACTTATCCTTTAACCACCTAAGAACAATATTTTGTAGCAACTAAGTCATCATACCGTTGCTCACACATATCCCACAAGAAACAATCCACAACTGCCACAACCAACCCCAACACCCTTACCTTTACCCAATCCCATATTGCCTAGAGATCCTCAATTAAATTCACATTGATTAGGGAGTATGATCTTGTTGAACAACTTAAGAATACTCCTGGAAAAATATCCCTATGGGATTTAATTCAAAATTCACCTAACTATCACACTACTTCAAATGACCTTACAACAAGTTCCTATCTCTTTTAATGTACATTCAAATGAAAGAACAGCCCTACTTCAAGGATTGAATGCTGACATTGTTTTCACTAAAGTGAACTCCCCCCTGTGGTTGTGTAAAAAAAAAATGAAGCTTTCATAATCATATCTCAATACAAAATAATAGGGATAAAGCGAACCCTTGTTGACAATGGTTCATCGCTTAATCTGTGTAGTGTAAATCTTTTAGATAGGTTGCATGTGGATAAGTCAAAAATTCAACTTGATTCCTTGTCTATCCATGGATTTGACAATGTAGGAAAACAATTACTTGGTGTGATCACTTTTCCTCTTATAGTTGGGGAGGTTACATTGGATACAACAATTCATGTTACGCCTAACAATTATCTTTCCAATAATCCCATTTTAGGAAGACCATGGATTCATGCAATGAATGGTGTGCCTTCTACTCTTCATCATGAAATGAAATACATTTAAAACAACAAAGTGCACATACTTGAAACTGATCTCAATCCAAATAGTTGTTTGAACATTGAGAAAAACAAAGTGAATCATTTAAACATAGTGTCACCAACTACACAAGTGGAACCTGTCCAACAAAAAGAAAAAAAACATATTGAACAAGTCACAAAGCTATTAGAAGTTGACTAGGGTCCCTTAGACTTCACGCCAACATTCATTGGAGAATACAAGATCATACATAAAGACTTTGATAAGGGAAAAGAAACAATGGTAATGTCAACACAAAATTTAGATAACCCTTTGAAAGCATCCACCTCAACCACTTTAGGCAAAAACATAACAAATTACACAAAAACCTTTGAAAAACACAAAAATGACCAACAACCTGATCCAAAAGCAATGAAAAAGCTTTATGGAAAATGTCATGAACTTATGAAACAACTGGGATATAGTGGAAAAGGATGTGGTGCTAGAGAACAAGGTATCCATGTCCCCATCATACCTAGCATGCAAGAAACAACTAATTTTCTTGGTTATTGTGCTTTGATAGAAATCACAAGCCTTCACTCAACATCAACACTATCACAAACCATCCTTCTATGACAATTTTAACCATCTTACATCCTAAACTGATAGACACTAGTGGTCTTGATGGTTTTCCTTTGCAAGAAATGAAACAAACACAAAATCTTCACTCCATGTCCATGTCATCTCACAAAACACTAATGATATGAGTTCGTTAGATTAAAGGAGAGAACAAAATCTCACAATCTAAAGAGTCTTGCGTAAGTATGACATCTTGTACTAAGCAAGAAGTATCTTTCTCACAAACTACAAGAACACCTTCTACCACTGATCAAGAGGGTATTTTGTTGTGGCTCCTCCAAGATCACTTGATATCCCTTCCTCCAAAAACTCAAAAGAAATTTAATTACAAGAATTTATTTTGTGCATATCATAGAGTTCACGTCATTCTACTAATGAATGTAAGGCTTTGAGTAGTAAAATCCAACATCTTAAGGAATTTGGTGTTATCCGTTATGTGGGGGAACCTAGTTCCTCTAATTGATACTTATTTTCACTCTACCATACATCTTATCAATCATTTTGGCTCACCTTTTCCTACACTCAATGGGGGAAACGGGTTAGGTAGCCTTGTCCTCGTATGTCACCTGTCGTTGCCTCTTTTGGCTAGCCATTAACCTTTTGTGAACATATAAGAGCAAGCTTGGGATGTGGACGATATGCCTTAATTAAGTTGGCTCGCATGTGACATACTACCTTTTTCATGATGTATCTTATCGAAAACATATGACTTGGCATAGGGCTTTCTAAATAAGCTCTCATGTATCTTCTACTTTAAAGCAATTGCTCACAGTAATTATGTTAGCAATGATTTTAAATTGGGGGCATACATTGACACTCATCATGTTACATTGAGCGATTTCTTTCTTCTTGTGATGCATCATTTTCTTGGTGATGTCATTGGGCTTGATTCCGTCCAAGAGTGTGATACTTCTTTAACACATCCTCTCTTGGAAACATTAGGTACAATTTTCCCTAAGATGAGATCATGCACAAAATTAGAAAAATCTCTTTGAACATTCCTTACACCATTTACAATGTTTATGAATGTCAAGCATACAAAGTTTTTCTTACCTCATAAAGCTTGAAAACCATTTTTGTGTGGCACCTTATTAAAGTTATCAAGAGGTATAAATTTGGTATGGTTGAGTGGGAAGCCCATTCCGAGGCACGACTTTACCCATAGCCACTCATGTGTGTGTGAGCACATATTAGCCATATGTGTCTTACCTCTTAGGACTTCTCACCTAGTGGATAGCCAAGAATTCCATTGCCTCAGAGTGAGTATGAATGTTTGGAAAAACAACGTAGATCTGATCCATAACATGTTGGACAAATGGTTGAAGCTTGATCCACCTTTTTACTCCTTTTCCTACTAGTTCTTTCCATTGCATGATTGTGTATCTTGTTTTGCTGCAAATCATTCACCTTGTGTGTGTCCTCTTGTGCTTATGTTGGTTTGACTTAGGATCTTGGATCCTAGGGGCTTAACTGATGCCTTGATCTTTTCCATTCTTTTTCATCCATATTGGTACGATTGAACGACTCTTGAATGTCTACTTTAGTGTGAGTTTGAAGCAAGTTCATCCTCTCACTAAAGCGGGGGCTAAATCTGTCACAAAAAAATGTATCTCTTGCTTGATATGGGATTAATTGATGATAAATTGGACTTAATGATGCCTTGATTTAGTGTTGTGAGGTGCTTTACACATCCACTCTTGGACCCTTGCAAACTAAATAAAATGCATCTGACGATGTCTTGTAAAGGTGTTGTAAAGTGTTGTGAATGACTTTCACAATTCTCTATACTTAATGGACCTATTCTTCCCCTAATTCAATGTTATAAAATGTATTTAATTGCATTATCACATTAATCTAGAAGGCTTGTAAATTAAACCTAATTCTAATCTAGTGTTGTAATGTGTTTTACACATTCACATTGGATGTCGTGCCTTTCTAGGCTATGTGGACCTCATTCTAATGTTGTAAAGTATATTTAATCACACTTTCACATTGAAATTTGTGTCGATAACCCTAATTACCCTTTTCATCATCATTAATAGGACCCTATAGCCCCATATTATGCATCCTCAGGCGTAATTTGATAAAAAAACTAGACTATATCATTATATAAACCTGATTTCTTCACTCCTTGACAATCTAGCTGGTAAAAGAGCCCTTGTGGGACCAAGTCACCCATCTAGGAAAATTAGTCCCATCTAGGTGGGAGTAAGTCACCCAGCTTGGCAACTTAGTCCCATTTGGGCTATTTTCAAGGTTTGGGTGGGAAAAATTGGATTTTAAGTTTATTTTTCCTTCACATTGGCCTTGGGGATTGAATTAACAAGAAAATTAGGTGGATTTCCTATAAATAAAAGCTTCTAAACCCTAATTCACAATGAATTCATTATTCACTCATCATTCATCTTACATTCAAGTCAATCAAGTTAGGGTTAAATCATTTAGAAAGCATTCAAGATCATTTTTAAAACATTCAAGGGAAGATTCTTCATTCATTGCTACCAAAATTCAAGATCTATCATCATGGAAAATTTATAATTCCATTATTTCATGCTTCATTACATTATTTCTTCATTTTGGTTTAACTACTTAAAAAGGGGTTTGACCAAGGAAAACCTCCATGCCCTAACATTCAACATTTCTCTTTCTTTCCTTGTGTGTTTGCAGATTTAGACATATTGAAGAATAGGTTGTAAAGTTTTTGAAGAAATATACTTGTTTCCTAAGCCAAGATATCCACAAAAAATCACTTTTAGGCCCGAATTTGACAGTTTCAAAACTGGACGCCTATAGGAAAACAAATTGTAGACCGAGGGCTTGCATTTCCACTTTCAAATTTTTAGAAAATATAGAGTGGAACAAGTCACCATCAGTGGAAAATTAGTCCCACTATACCTATTTTTTAGAAGTTTCTATAGTTCTGGATACCCATTTGGCCGAAACGGGCTCTGGTGTAGTTTTCCATATCTTGGACTACGTCACCCAGAATGGCGTAAGTGTCCCAGTAGGCCAAATTTTTAGGATCAACAAAATTTCCAGTCTTCATTCCTGCCTTCAACACATTTCCATATGCATTCTTTCTATTTTTCTTTACTATCCCTTTTTTTTGCATTTCTATTCATCTTTCTAGGTGCTTTTGCATATCACAATCTGTTTTCAAACATTTTACATTTCAGTAGTTTTTCTTTAATAATCAATCTCTTTTATCCATTCTTTGCATTTAGGACATTACATTTAGAAATATTTTAATCATAACATCATTAGTCATGAGTGAACCCCAAAGTTTTTGTGGGATACCTTTCTCCTTTCAGGTGAAAAACCCTAGAAGTGTAAGAGAGAAGCCCCTACAAAAAAATTTGGTTCATTGTATTAGGATTAAAAAGTGCATTTCATTAAAATCAACATAATGGGTGCTAGAGCGCTCTATTTTTGATGCCATTTGTTGTGTTGGAATTGTGATTCCACTCCCAAGATCATCGTCCATCTATCATTATGTGGAATGGTACTTGGAAATTCCCTATGATGTGACTTACCCTATTCCACATGGCTAGATTGCTACCTTGATTCCACCTCTGTAAAGCAAGCTAAATCAAGGGGGGGCATACATCTACCCTCGAATGTGATTTCTAGATAGAGGTTTGATAAGAGGACTTCCGGACAACTAATGGATTCGTGTTGTAGGATGCAGCTCCTAACACTATGGTTTTGCAGATGACTATATGTGTATCATTTTATGAAACAAAGGTCATTATTGGATAATTTTATCTTACATATGTATGTAGAGTCATATGGGCGCTAAAGTGGGGGCTAAATGCAGTGTAGAAAATTATACGCTCTTGAAAGTGAGGCAATTTCACACTTAATTTGGACCTATTTTGGCACCCTTGCATTAATTATCCCCTTCAATCATCATTTATAGGCCCCTAAGACCAATTATTTCAGATTTTAAGGCTCATTTCATTCAAAATCCCATAAAACCACTCAAATCCTTGAAAATCCTGAAAACCTACCTCAAAAAGCTAAGGTGGGACTCATTCGCCACCTTGGGTGAATGAGTCCCCTTAGGTGGGACCCATTCGCCAAGGGTGGCAAATGACTCCAATTTGGGGACCTTTTCAATTTTGAGCTGGAAATTCAAGTTTTTAATTCATATTTTGGTGGATGTCAACCTTTGAGATCTAAATAATGGTCAATTAGGTGTTAATGCCTATAAAAATAAGTTTTAAAGTCATTTTTATCAACTCTAAGCTCTTTGAACAAGCATTTTTCAAGAGATAAGCATTAAGAATCTTTAAGCAAGCTTTCACAAGAGCATTCTAATTCCAAAAGAAAGCAAATTTGAAGCATTGGAGAAACATTAAAGTATTTTTTGCATGTCTTCAAGCTCACTTTCAAGATCTAGCATTTTCAAGGGTTGATCATGGATGTCTATGGTGAATGATGATGGATTCTAGGTTGGGGAGATGCAACTAGCCATCAAGACAAGCCTAAACACTTGTTTCCTAAGTGATTCCATCTTCCATTATCACTCTACATTCAACCTAAGGAAGGTAGATGCATCATTACAACTCATTTTTGGTGATTAGAGATCATCACAAATGATTCATTCATCTTTACATTTCCATTATTGCATCATATTCTTGCACATTATAATAGGATTGCATCATGTTTCAGATTTCTTAGTCTTTGACACACTTAAGGCTAGCATTTTCATGCACATTTCACTATTCCTATCAAGGTTTAATTACCAAATTAGAGGTTTGACCGAGGAAAACCCCCCATTAGCAAATCAAGTTGAATTTTATTTTGCAGGTTTGTTTCGTAGATTCGGATCCAAAACTCAAGTTGGAAGGAAAGGGAAGGTGTTAGAGTGCTGTTTAGAGATTTTAATTTTTGAAAACGCGGAATGAGATTGATTCACCAAGAGTGGTGAATGATTCCCCCTATAGGTGTTTTCCAAATCTATTTGTAGATTTTTGATACCCTTTTTCCTAAAACATGCTCCCATGTAGAAATCCTGATACGAGAATAATTCACCTAGATTGGCGAATGAGTACCAATTGGTTAAAAAGTCAAAATTTATGGAATTTCATTGCTATTTCCAGTCACTTCAAGATTTCCAGGTGCATATCATTTACATTTTTTTTTTCTGCTCTATTTTACTCACATTTCTAAGGCATTTTCTAGGTCAATGCATTGAATTAGGGTTTTTGTTTTACAACTTGCATTGCATTGTCTTTTCCAAGTCTAAACTTAGTGGTGAACCCTTCATTTGATATCATTCAGCCTTTAGGACTATACCTTTGCATTGAAATCTCAAGGGTTTGTTCTTGAGTGAAAAGTGTGAAGATTGTGTCTCTCCCTTTTAGGTCCAAAACCGTAAAGGTGGAAGAGAACCCCAAACACACTAAATTTTCACCTTTTCAGCTACCAACAACATAAATAATCACATGAAAACATTCAAAAGTATAACTGATTTTCAGTTTATTTTCAATTTTAGAGGAGAGATTATTGGATCCTAACTCTAGTTTATTTACAACTTCATGAGAGAAATTACAGGAAATTCCAATAGCCCCCTTTAATTTCTACCATTAATTGCTTCTTTATTTACAATGCCAAGTTGGTAAATATGTTTACTAATTGTTCTTCAAATCTACACAATTTTAGATAAATTTCATGGTATTTGCTAGCTTTTGATGAAATGGTATGTCGTATCAATGTGCTTTCTCATTTTGTGAAAGACATGATTATTTTACAATGCAATTACAAATTTATTGTGAAAAAATATTTTTTTTGGTTCATCTTGTGCTTGCAACAAATCTATCAATGTTTTCTTCATCCAAAATACTTAGCATGTTGTTAAGGTGGCTACTGCATATCATGCTTCAGCTAATGAAAGTATCACTATAGGTTGCTTCTTTGATGCCATTGATATTACACCTATCCCATAATGAAAGACATCCAAAATTACTCTTCCTATCATCAATGATACCTATAAAATTACTATTAGTATAATCAATCAAACCAAAATCATTAGTAGTGGAATATAAGATTCTATATCCTATTGTTCGTGATGGCACCCAATCCCTGTAGGTGCCTAAAACACACTTTAAAACAAGCTAACAGGTGGAAAAGGGAGAGTTTTTTTTTCTCTAAGCAACTCACACAACCTCTACAAAGGTCTTCACATGTGTTGTAGGTCAAATAGAAGGTTTTTAAGGCATAAAATAAGTTGCAAAGATAATAACTATGTTGTTGTTAAAAACAAACTATGGTTGCGAGTAGTTGCAATGATGGCTATAGGTGACTGTTCACAATTTCAACACCATAAAATACTCTAAAATTGCATACAATAGTTCACACTTTAAAAATAGTAAATCTATATAACATTCCTTGTATCCACACACACAATATTAGAGAGCAGTGACTTGAAAAGAAGTATTAAATGGTTTCATTATATTAGAAAATACAAATAGTTACAATTTTTTTACACATTTACAAGAGCTACAATAAAATATGGAGCCTATTGTACTCCTTTTTGTCCTCTTGTTGTTTGCTACGAGCCCCTCTGACTACTTTCAAAACATTCATTCTTCTATGCTCTATTTTCTCTCTATTGCTTTCTCTATGTCCCCTGTTGTATGTTCTTTTGACCTTTTTTTATTGTTCTCTTCTTTTTTCTACTCTATTCTTTCAAAAACTACAAAAACCTAGAAAATTCTGAAAATTCTCCAAAAATCCTTCCTAAATAGCTACAACTTTCAAAACAAATCATAAATACCCCCAACTACTCCTTTATGGGTTAAAAATTCTTGCCCAGATTCCTTTTTGTGATTTTATTTGCTGTTGTTCATCAAGAGAGCTCATAAACATATGTTTGCTACTCCCCAACAAAAAAAAATTCAAAATTTAAAGATAAAACTCAATGGTTGAGTATGATGGTGGTTGAGACAAATAAAAAAGTGAAGAAAAATATTATGACGCCCCTACATCAAACTAAGGAGCTAGAAAAAGAGTTGTGAGCCCTTGCTCACTGTATAAAACTTTGTATTATTGCAAGTTAATGGTATTGTTGGTGTAGGTCAACAAATCCATCATCTTGTGTTAGCAAGAGTGATTCTAGCTTTGTTGAGCTTATCCATGTTGCATTCTCCACTAGTCTACCTTTCTAATTTACTAAATACTCAATGTAGTCCTTGCCTCTTGTCTTCCTAACCACTCTAGAGTCCAAAATATCTTCAATTTAATCTCGTGCTTTCTTGGGTGGGCTCTTCCAATTATTCATGTTATTGAAAGAAGTTCTCTTGATTGGAAAAGGATTATTTGTGAATTTGACTCACAAATTATAGTTGATCATATGCTTAATGAGTAGAGACTTGATGATGTTATTTGGAAACTAGCTGTTGTGATTAAACAAATTGTGAATCTATGCAGTTCTTTGGAATTTGTTTCTTTTTATCATATTCCCATGGAATGGAATAGAGTGGCCGATATTTTGGAAAAATAGGCTTCTAAGGATTTAGAGAGGTGGAATATTGATGACTGGAGACTTCTATCCTCAGACTTGTCTTTTTCGCTCAAAATGATAATCATGGAGGATTTTCATATGTAATTGGTTCCTTGGTTGGGTTCCTTCGAGGACTTTTGTTGCTGGGATTTTTGGTGGTTTTTGTGGGCTTGTTGCTTGATGCTTTGTAATTCTTCTTTGATTCAATAAATTTTTACCCCCTTTTCTTTTAAAAATTGTTAGCTTGTAATATTTAATTTTTGGGAAATTAAGGATACATACCTATAAATATAAGGTCTTTTTATCAAATTAATCATATCATTTTGAAGTGAACAAAAGTATAGAAAAGTTATGATCAATGGAATTCAAGAGAAGAATTATCAGTGAATTATTGTAGCAATCAAGATCTCAAGCATCATGTCAAAGTATCTTGCAATCATGCATGTTTTTGGTTCTAACATTATGATGCACGTTTCAACGATTCAAGTCAAGTATTCAAGTCATATTTCAAGCATCAAGATCCACATCCTTTGAAGACATTTCATGGAAGAACAACATCAACATTTCAGATTTCCAAAGGTTTATTCAAAGTTTTGGTGCTTTGCAACATAGCATTGTTCATTCATCATTAGTTTTCATGTTTCATTATTTCAATTCAATGTTTAGTTGTAACCCAAATGGACTTTGACCAAATAAAATCTCCATTCACCAAAAACAAACAATTTTCTCTTGTGTTTGTCTTGCATATCTTAGGTTGAAGAAGGTTTGAAGATCTCTTGAAGAGAAATATTCAAAAAGTTGTCAAACCTACAAAATTTGTCAAAGCTACAAAAGTTGTCAAAGCTACAAAAGTTGTCAAAGTTGTCATCAATTCACAGAAACTCACCTACAAATCTAATTTCCAATTTTTTGACACTAAAACCCAGATCAAATAGAAGATACAAATTGACATAAGAAGCTCTTGAAATTTGTTTTAAATCCTTGAGCAGAGGCCTATTCACCCATGGGCCAATGATTCCCATTTTTCCTCTTGAAACTGCCTTTTGGTGACTGGTACACAATGTTTTACCCTTCTTATATCTATAAAAAGTTTATTGTTTCTATTTGTATTGAGCTTTCAATTTTTGTTTCAAGATTGAATGAACATAATTGAGTAGATTTAGTATTTTTATTTTTTCTCCCAAAAGTATTGTTCAGGCTAATACCCCCATCCTTAATCATAAGGAAATTAGTAGATTCTCTCATTGAGTTGACTCACCTAAGGGTTGTAAGTCAATTCTTTGTGTGGATCTCATTTCCTAATGAAATAAACAAAAATATGTGCATATTTGATACCATCCCCTTATATTTTCTCTATCACATACCTCAACATTCCAACCTACTTTTTGATGTTTCATTTTGGTGAACCTGACATTCTTGCACTATAAACTTTCTAAATTTGGAGTCCATTCAAACCTTAGAACTAAGATTTGCATTACTTTGCATTGCATTGCATTGATTTTCATCTCATTTAGGGTTGTTAACTTGTATTAGTCTACATCTTATCTAGGGTTTTAGGTTTGCATTTGGGTGATCCCACAATAGTGGGTTACACTTTTTGGCCAAACTTGACATTGAATTGAACCTTTTAAACTAAATCTTCCTTTTCCGACACCTATAGTTACTAAACCACGAGGAATTTGAAGATGATGAAAATTAGTATTTTTTAAAATTTTGTCTATAGATTCTAAATATATATATTTTAATTTTTTTAGAATTAAATTGCATTTATTTTTCCATCTCCTTTGATAACTAGTTTTTAAAAGTAAACAACATTTTTAAAAAGTGATGTTTACTATATAACACAACTTTTTTCTATGAACAATAAAATTCTAATATTTTCAAATTTAGATTTGTAACTATGATATCTAGCTCCTTCATTTGGTTTCATAGTGGTTTATTGAATATTTTTTTCTTAATTAAGTTTTGAATTCAAACCAATTACAATTTAGACATAGGTGTACTATATAACACAACTTTTTTTGTATGTATTGAAATTATTATTTTTTTATTAGATCATGGACATCAATACCAAGCACCTAGATATTTTTTCAGATTTTTTTCTATAATCTACTATTTTTCCACATTTGTAGAACAAAGAGGTTGATTTTTTTGTGAAAAACCTACATTCACAACAAATAAAAAATGAAATATAATAATCTAATTAAATATATTTAAAGTTATACTTTTTGGGAAGCTTATAATAAGGAATATATACTTACAAAATATAAATTTTAAATGAATTCATTTGATCCCTAAAAGGTAAATCAAAGGTGGTTTCTTATCAATATTTTGATAGGTGTACAGGAGACTCCATTATAGGCATGGTTTAAAACTAGCGGGGTTCTATTCAAGGGGGTTTGATCTAAGGGGGTTTGATCAAAACCTCTTCAATTAGAATCCAATAAATGGAACCTTTCAATGCTTAAATCATTATATTTTCTAAAAAATATGTGATTTCAGCAAAAATAAAGATGTCCCAAAAAGTGTTTAACCCATTATTGTGGCAACACCTATTTTCACATTATTTAAAATCCGAAAAATTCAAACATTTCATTAAATTTGTAGAGTGTTTACATAATATTGCATGATAAATCACTTAAATTAGATAATTGAATCAAAATTGCATCTAAAATTACGTCTTTTTTCTTGTCATTTAGCATCATTTAACACTTGCATTTAGATCGGATTTTCCAAAAATCTAAAATTGTAACTACCTATTTGCAACCAGAATTTGAAAACATAAACATCAACTCAAAAATCTAAATTCTGTAATTTAATTTTTTTAAACCCTGACACAAGAACAATTCGTCCATGGGTGAATGAGTCCATGATTCTAGGCTTGTTTCTAAAATTTCGGGCACTAAAAACCCTTTGTCTGCATTTAGATCTTTGTTTTAGTTTGCACCCTATTTTCTATAATCATTTATAATAAGGTTAATAGATCAATTCAAGTGCCTTTCAAAATCATAATTGGAATTAAAAGACATCATTTTTAGGTTTTTTCATAGTATAATTAGAAATTTATCTTGTTTAAAATCTAGAAATTTCTATCTCTTTTTACATATTTGCATTGCAATTCTTATTCTTCATTGTTTGTTGCCTATCCTCCATTTTGGGTGCACCTTAGGTTTGAAAAAAATTGGTACATGAGCTTCACAACCTGATTTCCTATTGCCAATATTGGAATGAGACATAGTTCAAGACTCATGTCATATTGCAATACATCACTCATCGTAGATCTTGGGTTTTCCAACTCTTTAACTCATAACACATTGACACTAGTCAACCCACTATGGACCATACCCTTGATACTTCATTTCCTATGACCTCTTTACCAAAAAATGTTACTAATGTTGAGTCAATGGTTACTATTGTCCCTCAAGAGAACCTAAGAAAAATGGATGAAGAATTAGACAAATTGCAAAAATTTGTGAGTTTAGAATACATTACTGGTGCCACGATTCTTTTTATAGATAACATGAGGAAAATTCTTAAATATGAACAAGGAATATAAATTTTGTCTATCCTCATCTACATCATTGATCATCACATGAAAAAGTATCCTATAAACATTGCGGTCAACTTCATTGAATTTCAACCTCGCAAGGGCCTAACCAATATGTCCCTTGACACTAATTTCTCAAAAAATGACATCCTTAAACATGCACCTGATGGTCCTCTTTACATTGCCGAAATAATCAATAACAAGCCTACTAATGGGATACTATTTGATCCAATCTACGTAGACAATGTAATAATGTAATAATTCTTGTTTTTTCATGAACTGTATCAAGATACTTATGAACAAATGAAAGCATGGATCAAAACACAATAGTTTTTCTTGCCCTATGATAGGTTTGATAACTCTTCCTCTAAAAGTTGGACCAAAATAATTGAATATCTCATTCTTTTTCATCCTACAATAGGATCAATTTTGTGTGAATTTAGGCTACCCATGGATTCACTCCATGAATTTTATCTCGTTAGTAGTGCACAAATGCTTAAAGTTTCCATTTGGAAAAGAGATATTTAGTGTGTACCATAGTGGCTTTAATCTTGTGTCTTCTCATGGGAATTTGTCATTGGATTTGTTTTGGTCTGAATCTATGGAACCTATTAGGCCTCATGAGGACTTCTTTTTCAAATCTTATCAAAATTTTAAGGAAACGTGTATAGCACAATTATCCCTTAGAAATATGCCTTAACCCACAATTGAGCCTCCTATCCTTGATGAGACCATGATTGAACCAAAGGCCCTTCAAAGTAACCAAGAGCAATCCATGACAATTCCTTCACCTATTTCCTATAAGAGACCACAAGATAACCAAATAAGTCTTGTTGCGCCTCCTAAAATCAAGCAAGTTTAGAAAGTTAAAGAGAAAGTGGTTGAACAACCTCCCATGGTTCCTTTCATTCCTCATGGAAATTAAAGAAACCTATGGTTGATAAACCTGCTCCTACACAATCACAACTTGAAAACCAAACAAAAAGAAATTGAAATGTTAGGGAATGTAGGTGTAGACATCGTGATATTGCTCATTTGATACAACTAAAACATGAATCAACAACTCAAGTAATGTATGATGATTCTCCACCATCGCCGTAAGAAAAAAATCCTATATCTTGACCACAACAAGAACAAGCACCTTCCATGGATATTATCATTAAAACTCTTATTGCATGATTAACTTGGATGATGATGATGCGACTACTAAGATTGATAAAGAAGTGCATAATGAGTTGAATCTATTCTTTTCCTCTTCCATGAGCTCAGACCATAATAACCACTATGATCCTCCTAAAATGAGTGACTAACCATGTGTTCAACTTGGTGGTGTTCCTAGTATAACACTTATTGTTGTCCCTTTGGATAGTTATCCACCTTCTGTCTATGACGAACAAGATTGGGATGTAGACGAACTGCTATAGGTTCACTCACATGTGCTTTACTAGTATTTTTATTTCTCTTTTTTTTCATGATTTTGTTTGATTGGATGTGCATAATGTGATCCCCTGTATCATTCTGTTTGAGATGTCCTTATGTTAATTCCTCCATTTGTACCTACAATTTTCTATATGTTGTAAACCTTTGTATTTTATTTTATCTTGTGTTTTCCTTTTGGAGATGACCAAGGCATTGAAAAATTTAAGTCTCTTTCATGTTGACCCAAAAAAAATTCTTGTTTTCTCTCTCTATGTGTCACTCTTCTAGTTCTACGAGTTTTTTGGGAATGATGATGTTTCCAAGCTCTATAATATCATTTTAGTAAAGACATACACTAACCTCGAATCCATGGATCCCTTATATGTTTGGGATTTTATTTGGGGGAAACTCCATTTCATGACATAAATTCATTTGGAAACATATGCTTGACATAGGACTTTCAAAATAAGTTCTCATGTCTTGTTTAGCATTTATCATTTGCTACTTTAAAGTAATTACTCACAAAATGGTGTTTAACAATTTATTTAAAGTGGGGGCATACATTGGCATTATCATTTTGACATTTTTTACTATAACTTATGTTTCATATTGTGGTCTTCTTACTTTACATGACGTTTCTTCTTCTTGGCGGTGCCAATGGGTTTGATGTCCTTCAATATTGGGACCTTTTTGAGCATATGACATTCCTCTTAGTGGTAATGCTATAGATGTCATTCCCTAAGTTGTGAATCTTTTATCCTTGACTTGTCCTCTCTTGGATACATTAGGCATGATGTTCCTTAAGAAGAGACCTTTCATGAACTAAGAAAAACCCCTTTGAATATCTTCTTGCATGTTTTTCATGGCCACCATGTGAGCATAACACACCTTGCTTTCTAGTAGAGTCATTTTTGTTCATGAGTACTTAGCATAATGTAGCTTGCTAACCTTATGAAGCTCGAAGTTCATATTGTGTGGTTCCTTATCAAAGATATCAAGAGGTAAAACTTTGGTATGGTTAGCTAGCCACTTTTTGGGGGCTCACTTAGTGGACAACAGATTTCACTAGCTTGTGTGAATGTATTGTTGTTTGGATAGTGGATAGTAGGTTTCATTTGTAAATGTTTTTGGACAAAAAAATAAGGCTTGATCTAGAACGATCTAGACAAATAGTCGAGGCTTGATCCACCCCCTTTTGTACTTCTGTTCTTTTTCTTTCTTTCAGCCTTTGACATTGTATGATTGAGTATCTTGTCATTGTTGCTGCATATTTAACAAAAGTATGTGTCTCCTTGTGTCTTTGTTGGTTTTCCATGAAATATTAGATCTCAGAGGCTTGATCATCCTCCTTGATCTTTTTCATCTTATCTTTCCAAAATTTGTACAATTAGACCTCTCTTGATTGTCTTCTTTAGTGTGAGTTTGACACAAGGTCATCTTGTCACTAAAGTGGGGGCTAAATGTAGTGTAAAAAAATGTACTCTTTATTTTCATGCTTTTTTTGGGCCCCTTAACTAAATTGGACTTAATTATGCCTTAATAATCCTTATTTTTCCTCTACAAGCCTAATAAATTACATTTCTTGAGGGGGAAACTTGACAATAATTAATGCCAACACATAATAATTTACCTTGAGAAATGTGTGTTCCAAGAATAGGTGCTTGGGACCCATTCACCCATGGGCGAATGGTTCCTCCCTATTCCTTTGAATATAAATTTAAAATATGTTTTTGGCAGTATTTTATTGTCCCTAAATTCAAGTTTCAATGTTGGCTTGTAATGTTTAATTTTCAAGAAATTAAGGATACATACCTAAACAAACAAGGCTATTTCATCAATTCAAATCCTAGATTTCAAATGCAAATTTCACAAGAACTAATACTATTGTCAAAGGTGTTTAAGAGTCGATTTATTAGTGATTTAATGTAGAAATCAAGATCTCAAGCATCATGTCAAAGTCTCTTGCAATCATGCATGTTTTTGGAGCTAACATTGTGATGTAGGTTTCAAAAATTCAAGTTAAGCATTCAAGTAATATTTCAAGAATCAAGATTCACATCCATTAAAGCCATCTCATGCAAGATCAACATCAATGTTTCAAACTTCCAAATGTTTATTCAATAGTTTCATGAGTTGCAACATAGATTTTTTTCATTCATCATTCCTTTCACATTTCTTTATTTCAATTCAAGGTTTAAATACCCAAATGGGTTTTGACCAAGGCAAACCCCCATTCATGAAAAATAAACAATTTTTACCTCTTGTGTTTGTGTTTCAGATCTTAGGTTGAATAAGGATTGACAATATCTTGAAGAGAAAGATTGGAAAAGTTGTCAAAAATGCAAAAGTTATCATCAATTCATGAAATCTCACCTACATATCTGAATTCTAACTTTCTAACATTGCAAGTTAGATCAAATAGAAATTATAGATTAACATCAAAGGATTACAAGAGTTGTTTGAGATCCCTTATTAGAGACCCATTTTCCCATAGGTGAATGAGTCCCATTCTGCCTCCTAAAACTGCCTTTTGGCGACTGGTACATAGTGTTTAACCCTTCTTAGATCTATAGAAAGTTTACTATTTCTATTTGTATTCATAATTAAATTACTATTTCAAGTTTGAATGAGAATAATTGAGTAGATTTACTAGTTCTTTTTTCTCCCAAAAGTGTTGTTCAGGCTAATACCCCTGTCCTTAATCATAAGAAAATCAATAGATTCTGTCATTGAGCTGAATCACCTAATGTTTTTAAGTCAATTCTTTATGTGGATCTTATTTCCTAATGAGACAATGTAAAAGAGGTCCATATTTGATACCATTCCCTTATATTTTCTCTATCTCAACATTCCAACCTATTTTTCTATGTTTGAAAAGGTATACAAGTCTTTGGATAGATTGGTGAGCTCTATGTCCAAGATAAAAAATGACTATTAGATGATAGCACACCCATGCTAGAGTCTTGTATGGTTAAAAGGCTATATCTAACACCAAAAAAACATAATATACTTTATACTAGTTTGCGGATACAAAAAGCTGTGAAATATGAAGGTACAAAATTATAGGTACTAAAATAAAGGTATGGAATGAAAATTAGACAAAAAGAACTTGTAAAGGTTGAATATTACACTAAGAGTGTTCGATGGTGCTCAAGGTTGCTTCAAAAAGGTCCTTCCATATGCACCTACACACATAAGACCAAAGAAAAATGTTAGGTGGTTGTTTAGGAGTTTTCCTTAGTCAAACCATCGTATTTCCATTTCCACCTCCACAAAAAACCTTAGACAAGATGATGATGATAATAATAATAGATGTGAAAAATATGAAGAAAAGCATATGCTAATCAAAGATAAAGATAAAATTCTCAAGATATATTCTTGAAGAGTCACCCCTGTTGAACTCTTGGAATACTGAGAGGGTGGGTGAATCATTATTCCTCTAAACCAATTAAACACAACCCATCAAATTAACAGAAGAGAAATAACTGCAATGAAGAATGAAAGGATGAATACAACCACAAAATCACATGACACATGGACACCATAATTTTTACATGGAAAAACCAAAAAGGGAAAAAACATGGTGAGGGTTAGGTCACAATATATTATATCTAGATATAAGATATTACAAAAAGGATCATTGCTAGGATGCACTATCCATAGAATATTTCACAACCCACTAAGTAAGAAAAAAGAGGGGTTGGAAACACTACCTATTTTAATTAATACAATAGCATCTATCATATGCCAAATTACAGTTCAATTTAGGTACAAAAAAGATCTTCACATAATCTACTGATCACTACATCACACACATGTAGGTGAATCACCATACATATCATAAATCTACTATACTCTACCACATTCGCATATCATATATTCCTTTAACACTCTTCTACACCATGCTTCTCACCCATCTTCCTCTCTCTCTAAAACCTTAGTAATGATCTTATATATATACCCACATTAGATGAAAATTCAATTAGGTTGGCCTAATTAGAAGTAACACAAAAATTAAACATATCATCCTTAAAACATTTCATCCACACTCAACGCGTAAGATAAAAATAAAATTTGCATCAAGATAGGTCAGCATGGAGGGTATGTGCAGGATCATGATGGGCCAAAAAGTGGCGATATGATGGGTATGTGTAGGGTATGTGGCTGGTGACTTTTATTTTTACCGAAAAATTGATGAAACGAAAAGGGCTTTTAAAGGAGATTATGAGCTTTCCACCAATATAAATTATGCTTTACTTTGAATTTAATAAATAATTATTATTCATTTTCTATTTGAATTATGACTAAAGTTCTAATTGATAAGCTGATTGAAAAACATCTATAGCTTTCAAATGGTATCACATTTTCTGAATCTGAAACATGCATCACATTCTATACTTCGCATACTATAGGATTAAAAAAACATTGAATTTCATGAATTTTTGACCAAGTTAAGATGGTCGACATACGAGTTTTATATTTTTAAAATTTGTAATAAAAATTCATAATTAATTATTTACTTGGAAAAAATTACAAAAATATGCATCACATCAAGACATGAGTCCTTTACTTATATCTAAAATATTATAAAAAGTATTATCATTTTATTGTGGTTAGGGTGGTTAGACAACCACCTACTTCTTATTTTTTCCTTGAAATTTAAATACTATTGCATTGAAATTTCAAATTTTCACCAAATAGATTTAAAAAAAAAAATCTAGTAGTTTAGAAACTACATTCAATTTTCTATAGATTCTATTCTTACATATTTTTGAAATAATATAGATAACTTATTCAAATTTTACGTCAGTTGCCTAACTTTGATTTTTCTAAATTTTTCGCCACTTAAGGGCCTATTTTTCCATGATGATCTTGCACATATCCTGGACCTAAATATAAATACCACATAAGATAGAATTGATCAATTATTCTCCAAAAAACATCAACTATGTCATTTTGGCACAAAATAGACCTAAACACAAAGTCTTCAAGAGCTCATGTAATCTCATCAATCACATGATATCAAAACTCAATCTCTCATTGAATTCTCATTCAAATAAAGTTCATTAGCTTATCTTTATCATCACAAGACAAAATAGTTATTCGCGAAGAAGTGCAAAATCTTCCACACTGGTACACTACTCAAAAGATAACTGTGATATACATAGCCACACAATGTTATTCATATCTTTTTAGAAACTATAAAAAATGTCACAAAAACTTGAATGTTGCTCCATTAGATGGACTCAAAATTGTAGTTATGATTGTAGAAGATTATACCAACGTGCAGTGAGGTGCAGACCCAAAAACTGATGCACTAGACCACAACATTGATAAAAGAAACACATAGCCAAATTCTTGATAAACCATGCTTTTTAAACAAACCAACATTGTACAAAGGTCACCAAAAATACTTCCCCAGTATACTGGGATGATCATAAAATTTTGACATCAATGATAACACTGGATGAATTAATGTATTTACACCTCATGCTCATGTTGCCAAACTACATCATAAATGACAGACTTCCAAAATTCCAACAACCCCATACTAGTACCAAAAGTGAAGCTTGTTGGTGTAGCAAAGGAGAGACAATAAACCTTCAAGATGATAGTTTCTTCCATGCAAGAATAACTCATGCTATAACAATGGAGTTTCCTCTCAAGTTCATGGATGAGCTCTTTACAAGATGTTTCTATAGAAAGGTGGAGAAAGCTAGTGCTTGCTCAAGTAAATATTATAGAATGGAGAAGAGATATTTTTTATGTGTGTTTCCAAGAGACAAAGAGAGAAAGAATGTAGAAGTTAATACATCAAGAATAAATATTAAATCCATCATTTTCAAAAGAGAGGGAATTTTTTATTCAAATAACTATCTCAAGTGATTCTCAATGCGTTTGCAAGATGGCAGTGACATTACACTACCAAAATGTAGTAGATGTAATGCCTCAACAACCACCTTAGTCACCTATTTTTATGGGATGGTAGCATGGTTTGTAGAAATATTCATGAAATACATTAGTCGATGGAAAATCAGACTTAAGAATCAAGAAATGGGGCATGCTAGGTGGTGAGAATTTTTTTTGGTTAGGGGAGAATAATCATCTTAGTTTATCTAAATAGGAAGGTGTATGGAATGTAAAATTGTATGGGATGCAATTTTTGACATTACATTTTCCCCCACTTTAGTGAACATATATTTTTGTTATAAAATGTGAACTAAAGTAAAAAAGTAGAGAATTTTATACCCAAGATGTGAAGTGGAAGTAAATTCTTCTATTCAAATAGAGTTTCCCTAAGGAAGAGACTTTATTTGATCATACATAGAATGATTAGGCTATATCACCACCAAAATGTTGGCTGTAGATAAACATGTTAGGAAAATAGTAGAAATTTAGACATCAAATATTATATAGACAGATGACGACACCGATATATATGGGTATCGAGTTGTGTTGTGCTAGGGACCATAAAACAATCCAATTATCTTGTGACTATTATAAATTATGTTGTACAATAGCCATAAAAAGAGACCTAGACATCTATAAAGTCAAAGTCTATGGGGTTACCCCCATGCTAAAGGACAAATAATAATTTGAATTCAAACATATTTTAAAAAGAGGTCTATACTATGAATTTGGTAGTCATCACCCTTCCCTATGTTATGCAAAGGAACATACGTTATTCGGGGTCCTATCGTAAGAGAGACATGATAGAGAGAGATACGCAGATCATAATATTTAGGGTCAGTACGATTCAGATCAACATCTATATATAACTATGTATGAATCATCATGATGTTCAAAAAAATTATAGATCATGAAGAAAAAACACATTAAGAAAAAGTAAAGATAAAATTTGGTTCAACATGGAAGAAGTCCTAAATTCCCCCAATAGTTTACATCATCCCCAAATGCCAAAAATGAAGTTACAACAAAGAGAAGAATGGTGTTACAAATAGAATAAGTGCAAGATAAATTGTATGCCATATATCCAAGTACCTACAAGGCTATCTTGGGTCCTTGAGGAGAGACTACAACATATAAAGACAATTACAAGGGAATATAGACAAAAAAAAATTCTAATCTAAAGACATGAAAGGTATTGTTCTAGTCAATTATGTCCAGTAGGTAATCCTCCTACCAATCTATATCATAGGGAAAAGAAGGGTGAGATCATAATGGATCAATGGCTAGGGTGGTACTAAGTGTCTCACTTGCAACAAGGGCTAGAGATATGGCTTCTTTAATATACCCATCTACTAGTTCTTGCAAGTTGAGTGTCAATGACTTTGTGAAGGTAGATGAAAAAACCAAAATGTTCTCTAGAGAGTCAAACATACTCTTCTCTAGAGAAGAGTGTGGTGACTCGATTGTAGGTTGTGAAAGACTAGGAGCCCCAGTGTGAACCTCAAAAAGAGGAGCAATGATAAAATCTGGTGAAGAAGGGATGTCTTAAATGATAAGGATAAAATAAGAAAGGGAGGTGGAAGGAGCATTTTTTTTTGGTGGGATTTAAATATGGTTCCCTGTTCCATCTTGCACTTGGATGGAAGGCTATGGTGTTGAGATATGAGAAGAGTATATATGACCACAATAGAAATGGATTTTGTGTGAGGAATATCTATGGTTTGCACATGTCGGGAAGATTAGGTAGAGAGGTAAGGAGAGGCAGTACCAAAGAAGGTGCAATGAATACTTACACCCTCTTTGGGTGAGGTTCATCCATGTCTCTTTAAGAAATTAGAATCAAGACAAAAGTAGGATTAGAAAGGGAAGAAGATAGAGGAATTTAGATAAAATACTTATATGCAAAATTTCTATGGTATCACATTCCTTTTCCATTGCATGTTTGTGGTGCGTATGCTCATGCACATAAGTTGGTTCCAATGGAGATGAGGAACAATAACAAGAGCCTAAGAAGGCATCAAGACAACATGTGAACTTGTATTCACAACCATTAATGATGGAAGGACAAGCTCCACAGGAGGGACATGATATGTTGGGGGTGTAGGATCCTTAACCTTAACTATGGGTTCCTTTCCTCCTTGTGCTTTTTGGATAGGTTGAGGAATAGGAGGGACCCTCAGGGATTGAGATGTAAGAGCCATGTGAAAAGGAAAAAGAAAAGAGGATTGGTCACTCTTACTATATAGTAGAGAAAGGGATATTTGGAAGAATTGGAAGTTCAAAGACATGGGGTTTCAACTTCATCAACATTGGGGCCTTTCCTTTTCCTATGCTAGGCATAGTCAAAGGAATGGAAGGTATCATTGGAGGTTGTGACATCTGTTGCAAGTATGAATAGTTGTATGAGTAGTTGGTGTTGTCAATAATTTCAACAACCTTGGGAGAGATTGTTTATGTTGTCATTTATGATTGGTTGTGTTGATGCTTTGATTAGTCTCTTTATGTTGTCACTAGTAAGTGCTACTAGTGTCAACCTCTAGTGTTTATTTGATAATATTTTGTTAGTGAATTTTTTTGGTTTAGTGATAGTGAGGAAGTGTTGAAGATGATGAGTATATGTCTCTAGTGCTTGGTTTCTAAGTCTTTTTTGGGACAATTTGAATAAAAGAAGAAATAATGTGTTGCAAAGATGTTCTGATGTATACTATGGTGTTCTAGTTTTGCTTCACATTTTTCATGGTTGAAGATATACTTATGTGGTTTGGATATGTTATTTAGAGGTGTTCAAAGGTTCTATATCCAGAATTTCTTGCTTTGGATCATTGTGCAAAATAAGTTTTGTTCACCAGTGTGTAAGTGTGTTGCAGTGTTGTCTGGGAGAAATGGTTTTACTCCACATTTCTCTATACTTTGGTTTCTAGTATTAAGATTCTAGAAGTGTGTTGAAAATGATCGTATCTAACTACAATTGAATTTTTTTATGGTTTGGAGCTAGACGAGTTGATTTCTTGAGTTATAATGTATGGAAGGTTGTCTGAGTGTACTAGGTGTGTACATTTTGCAGGTGCAAGTTCTGGAAAAGGAATTTATTGAATTTTAGAGTTTTTATGGAATATTCCAAGTTCTATTCAAGTGTTGTGTGTGGTTTTTGAGTCATCTTTTATTTTTAGGAAGCATGTGCCTAAATGTTAATGGTGTTTACACTGGTTTGGATGACCTTAGGTGTTTACACTAAGTATGTATTTGTTTCGATAATTTTGAAAGCCTGGTGTGTTGTATATGTTTGATTTGGTTCTAATTTAAGATGTGGATTGGTCCAATTTCATTCCTTTCCACCATTAGAATTCTTAATGCCAACCTAGTTTGAATTTTCATGGCTGAGGTGCATAGTCGAACTTGGAGAAAATTTTCAAGGTTGAAGATGGTATAAATAAGTGTTGAGTTGATGGAGAATCAATCAATGAAGTGTAGTATATTAACTATAGACTTGTGAAGTGTGCATTTGTGAAGTGTAGTATGAGCTTAATGAGTTAGACTACTAGAAGCAATGAAAAAAAGGTTTCTACAATCTTTAGGGAGATTGTAAATGTTTTGGTGATGTTGTGGTGGATATTTTATATTGTATTGAGATGGATTTCTCAATGTAACACTTTTCTTTCTTCTTTTCTATAATCTTCTAGTGAGCCTTTAGTAGTGAACCCTTATTTTTTTTGGGCAGTGATCCCTCTGGTAGTGAGACCTTTGTATTTGGTGTGGAGATTACTTTATATTGTGAGCTAATTCTCATTGTGGTTTTTCCCTTCTTAGGTTTTCCATGTAAATCTTATGTTCTATTGTGCATGGTGTTGATGTGTTTCAGTTTAATGTTATTTTCTTTCATGCTAAATCATTCTAATATATCAAGGGTTAATTAAGTTGATTTGGATCTGAATTTTTATGAGGGTTTTTAAGATTCAATGTATAGCTAATTCACCCCTCCCTCTTAGTCGTCTTATGTGCATTCAAAATTGAGGTCTTGGAAGAGTGGGATGGTCTACCCATGAGAGTGTGCTTGTCTTTAGCCATTGATGAAGAAGGCTTTGAAGATGAAGCATATTGTTGCACAATAGTAGAAAAAGAGGGGATTAAGAAGAAAAAGGAGGATGTTGGAATGAATTAGGAATTGATCTCTCAATCTTGTATCTATAATATTCTTTATATAACAAGTCACCATGGGGTAGTATGGCTCCCACTAGAGTAGACAAAAAATGGTTAGGAGAGAAAACCCCATATGACACTAGTGCTTTGTACCTAGTATCCTAGATAGTAAATGCACCATACCCTCATGAGGAAACTATTGATTGTAAAATCTTGCGCCTCTCCAAATACCCTTATGGGAAATTCAATGAATGGGGGACCTGATGTGCTTCACTAAATAACCTCTTGGATTTATAAAGAAGCTGGCTTTTCCTTTTTGGTTTGGGAAAAGGGGAAGGAAATGTAGAAAATAATACTAACTAAGGTGATGCACCAAAATCTTTTACAACATTTCAAAAACCCTAATGGGTTCTTGATTTCGAGAAAATAAAAATATAATGCCACAAACCCTTTATTTTTGAAAGGAAAATGAACAACTAAGGCCTATATGAGCACAAAGAAATATTTTAGATCCTTTCATAGGAAGAACCATTAATGTTTGATAGAATATGGTAAATCTGAGATCAGATATGATGCTTCGAATCCTTACAAAACTATTTTTTCCCTAATAGCATAGTATGATATCTAACACAATTTTAACAAGAAATTAAAGAGTTTCAAAACTTGGTCCACTTCATTGTAGGTTCAAGTTAGAGAACATAAATGCTATAAATAAGAATTAATTATCATGATTATATTCGAAAGATAAAACTAACAAAGAGCATGTATATGCGTGAATAGAGAACAAAAATGTAAGATAAAGGCCATATAGGAATAGTCTAATACATCTCCTTTCTATTTCTTGAATTGGGAAACAATATAAAAGATGCTAAGGTCAGATAACTGATTCTGATAGTTATCTTGAAAATCAATTACAAAACTGATACAAGAAACATAGCTCTAGAAGAAATCTTCAACTTTCCATCTTTTTTATCTCCTATTTGAACTATTTTGAGAGGCTTGTAAATTCCATTTTATAAGATAAGGGAAGAAAACAAGAAAAAAATACTCTCCATTGCCTTACCAAAAACCCTAACATGTGGCAACAACATGTTGCCCTGAAACCCTATCAAAGATCAAATGGGATTATTAAAATTTAGGCAATAAAACTTTAGCTACTTCATTTGGTGATCTATGTAACCACATATCGATCTAGAAATCTATGAGCTTCTAAAAATATCCTATGTTAGAGAAAAATTGCAGCACCATGAAATCTTTGATTGGAAAAAATGATCTAATCATTCGCAAGTAGCAATGGAGTCATTGAGTGTGTACTAGTATCTGGGGTTTCTTGGAGAAGGAAAAAATAATTAAGACCTGGAAACGTGTTACAACCATTTCATTCCTGACATTGTAAATCCTTGTCAAACAAAAATTGTGCCATGTGGTGTAATGGTAGGAATTTCTCAAAACTATGTGGCACAATTGTGCACTTTTAGCAAAAATAACCTCACAAACTTTACAAAAATGCACTAATGTGACACATGGTTGGGCCAATAGAAAAGACTAAAAAATGGTAATAGTAAGAAAATTTTAGGGCCAAAACTTAAAGATAACATTTAAAAAGTTTTTTAGAGCGAATAAAAGCTCTACAACTTCTAATGACTCATAGGGGGCCTACACTTATAGAGGCACAAACCCAAAAGAAGAATAAACTAAAAAAGATTTAAAAATGCATGTGATCATTAGAGCTTGAGGAACACAAAATGTAGGTATTCCCAATTTGAACCAGAAGGCTAAACCTGTGCATGTAGCAATTTGGAAGTTTGGTACAAATTAAGTATCTCTTTGAAAAAGGTCTTACCCAATCTTGTTTGCATAGCACCGATGTGAAAGTAAATTCTGGCTAGTGGAAGGAGTATTTATTTGATTTTTTCTACACTTGGTGATGGGCATAGTTCTTGGAAGGTTGATTGGTTGTGTTGTTTTCCTTCTAGTGCCTCTTTGGTTCGATCTTTGGTCAATACTGCTTCATCGAGAAAAAAGGGAGAAGGCAATCCCATTCAAACCATACTTTCAAAATATTCTCTCATCTTGTTGACCTTGTTTGTCAAAGTAGTTTGGAAATTTTTTCCCCTTTGTGTGACTTGGCTATAGACCATGAATTCACTCACCTTCTTCACATCCACTCTTTTTTCTAGTATCCCCACAATATTTATAGTCTCTTCAATAGTTTTATACAACGTGTTAATTGAGCTCTCTAATTCTACAGACCGAGATGTGAATGAAAGTAAAATGCAGACAATTAATAGACCAATATTTGTATTAAGCTCCTATGCATCCACCATGAACCTTAGAGTTGGATTTAGGGATGTCATTACAACTTGGGTTTTCTCCCAATAAGAGATATAATTTATGTAGCATATAGGGAGAAATTTAGTCCTTTGCACTATAGCCTGCACTTGTTGAGCCTAGGACTCCTTTTCTTTTATATCCTCCTGTAACTAATTAACTATCTCTAAAGTTCTTGAAAGTTCAAGGCACAAATGTTCTGCTTCTTCACTACAAGATTGCAAAACAAACTCTAAATTTTCTTTCTCCCACTTCTCTGTGTCAATGACCATCTAGACTATTTAGAGTTCCTCATGGAATCAACCTTCCCTATGTTGGAGATGTCATTAGATTTGTTCCTCAAGACTCAAAATAGTGGAAAACTCCTATTGTACCTTTTTCGGTTCTTCCATATTTTCTTTGAGTTGTTTCTCTGCCAATCTCTGGAATTCTTTTCATGTAAAATTTGAGATTGGGTACTACCAAATTCTTTTTGAATATCATTTTTCTCCTTTTCAAAGTGTTCACATAGTTGCTTTGCTTGGTCCAAAGCTTTAGACCACTTACCTCGCATATCTTCCAACTTCTTTTGTAAATCTTCACACTCACAATATCCTCGCTCTAAGATGTTGGAGAGCTCCTTTAGTCTTCCTTGCAACTCTTTTATTTCCTCTTGTAGTTTGTTTTTCAAGCTCTCTTTCTTCTTGTGCTCGATCAAGATCCTGAGTGACATATGTTCCATTTTGGCTAAAAGCCAATGCTTATCCATTTGTACTATCTGTAGTGACATAGTTGTTTCCTTTTTTTTGTTCCTATTCCTATTTTAATTGGGCAATCTCAAAGTCTTTTCTTTGATCTCCACTTGGTGCCGCTCAATTATGGCCTTCACATTTACTAACTCTGCTTCTCTCTTTTACAATTTTTTCTCCAACCTTAGGTAGTTGGTGGATACTACCTTCTATGTGGCCTTCATGAGGCCTATCTTATTGTGAGGGAGTGGTTCACTTAGATTCAGGCCTATAGTTTGGATCTCATAATCCGCATATTGTATTTACCTTTTCAGCTTGGAGATTAGAGGCTTCATGGCTGAAATCATTAAAGACTTTTGATCCTCATCAAAGTATGCCTCTAGCTTTGGGGCATCTATAGCTACTATGGAATTTTCTAACTACTTTTGCTTCCTTTCTTTGTGAACCATTTTTGTAAGTCCACTTGAGTCCAGAGATCTTGAGGGGACTCAATACTTTGTGCAACAATAGGGACACTGATAATGAGGCTGTAATGAATAGAGAAAGGGGTATTCTTAGATGGTGGACCAAGGGGGAAGCTATCGAGAAGGTTAAAAAGGTATGGATGAGAAAGAAAGAATTCCATGCAACTACTATGGGGTATGTGGTGGGTGATCCCACAATACTGGTTTACAATTTTCGGCCAAACTAGACATTGAACTGAATTTTTTTAACTAAATCTTAACTTTCAGGTACTTATAGCGACTAAACCATGAGGAATTTGAAGATGATGCAAACTAGTTGTTGTCACCTAGAATCACACCCTGTGCAAAGTTTTACAAAAATTGAGCATTCTAGAGCAACATGGGATCATCTCAAGGCTGTGGGTCACCTATAACTGAAATGAACCTCCGGAGAAGGCCGGCTTCCTTTGGGTATCACCTAAACTATTGTTTCTTTGAGAGGAAAGAGGGAAAAGATGCATGAATTAAAGAACTACACTAGGGTGATACACCGAAATGACAGGAACAATGAAACACTCAACTTACACTTGAACACCGGTGACAGCCATGGGACTGCACAACAAGATCCTGTAGATCACGCATACAAACAGGTTTGACATGCACATGCCTTCAAGAAGGAAAGGAAAATTTTCACAAACTAGAAGATCATGCGCAAAATTAAGTAAACACAGTTTGCAACCTACATGATACTACTTCTGCAAAGAAAGGCACGACATGAAACAAAAGCTATAAGGAAAGAGAAAATTTCACTAAGTAGCTCAATGAATCACTAAAGAATGCACAATACTTCACAAGAATCAGAAGACAAAAGATGGACCATCAATGGTAACCAAGGAAAATTTTGTATATTATGTTCCAAGTTGAATTACAGAAGCCTGCTAGTCTGAGAGAGGACTGCAAAAGGGTCACAGACTTCAAAAGAGCATACCTCCGAACTCTTTTACAAGAAGGAAAAAATGCCTTATATACCGAAAAGATCTCGGCCCCTTAGGGTTTACAAAATATCAGTCTCAGAAAAATATCTCCCATAGATCTTTTGGTCGAAATAAATGCAGAAGCCTGTGTGTCCCCACTGTGTGTGTCGGTGGAAAACATTCTCGGAGAAATCTCCTCTTGATCTTTCTACAAACACCACATTCACTTCTGCTCCTCGTGTCAATCTTTGAATTCCCCCCAGTCGAGCTGCTTTGAATGCTCTTGAGCTCACGCTGCTTTTCCTTCTGTTAATCACCTTCTCCCTGGTCAGACCGCCACGGCTCGCCCTTAGCTTTCTCCAATTGGTTGAGTCTACTCCACGTAGATCTTCGGGCGGTCAAAACTCCTTCAATCAGAATCGCATCTCGGCGAGACACTGGAAGTGTCTCACTAATGCGATTATGTGTCTCTGCAGGTATCGGCATATCATGGAATAGTCGGTGAGAGCTCATGCCGCAGGCAATATACTATCGGCGAGCCCATCTTATGGTCGGGGAGACATCCTTTGGTCGGGGAGACCCTATGTCGATATCCAATGTTCTCGGTGAAGTCTTTCATGATTGGCGAGACTCTTGCCGAACCTCATCGCTATCGGGGAATATTGGCCTGTCGGCCAGACTTCCCTCCAAGCTCCTTAACTCCTGGCGACAGCTACTTTCTTTTGGTTGGGGAGACATTGTGCCCTCGCCGAGACATTCTGGCGAAGGCACCAACTTTGGCCGAAACCACCATTTCTTGCCGAGTGCATTTCTATCTGTCGGCAGGACCTCCGAGTATCGGTGAGAGATCCTATCGAAAGCACAACGCTACCCCAAGCTCACTCTTTCGGCAAGACCTCATGCATTCACCGAGACATCTTGGTGAATCCCTCATCTCCCCGGCCCCAAACATTCCTTCGGTGAGACACTGGAGCCCTCGTCGAGACATTATGCCGATAGATCTTTCTCTCAGCGAAGCCCTGGCCAGTCGCCAAGACATCTTGGCAGCTTGACCCTCGCTTTGGCGAACCAGGATCCTGTCAGGGTAACCTTCATCTGTCGGCGGGACATCTTCCCGAACTCACTCGCATTACACCGAAAACTCAAGGCATGTCGGCGTAACCTTTGCTATTGATGAGACCTCCCACCGAGTGACGCTTTCCTTCGGTGAATGCCACTTTTCTTCAGTGAGACATGCTTGGTCGCCGGGACATTATGGCGAAGGCTTCAACTCTTGGCGAGGCCCCTTTGATGTCAGCGAGACATTGGCCTATCAACCAGACCTCACGCCAAGCTCCTTATCTTTTTCCAACGCCGCCTTGTCTTCGCCATGACCTTTATCCTTCGGCAAGACATTTTTCTGAAGGCAATATCCTTTGCCGAGATCTCCTAGTCATACCGAGGGCCCTCTTTTCTTTGTGCCAAGGAGACATCTTGTCGGCCAGACCTGTCCCGAGCTTGCTTCCTTTTGATTGTCGGGGAGACCTTGTGGCTTCGGCGAAACCTCCTAGTGAAGCTCGCTTATTTTGCCGAGATCTCCTGACTCCAGCGAGACTTCTTCGGTCGGTAAGACCTTCCTCCAAAATCCACACACATACGCCGAAGGGATTTGGCTTTGCTTTGTCGGTGAGACCCAATGCGTTCGTCGAGACCCTGGCCGAAGTAAAGAACCTCCATCGAACTGAAACCCTTTGTCACTCAGACCTTGGCCGAAGTCTTGCCGATAGGAACCTGTAGGTGAATCCCACTCACTGTGACGCTTCTGAGGTCTTGGCGACTCTGTCCTTGGAATATTTTCATGCCTAACTTGAACAAGGCAAGCTTCTTCATTGAGTTCCCTATGACCTAGCATTAGATTCATGACTTTGGCCCTAGGCTGAATGCTCCATTTGGCCTCTGAAGATCTAACACATGATTATCCTGCCTGAATTAGCCTGAGGGTGAAAATTAGGCAACATTTCTGGTGACCTTTGCTGGATGTTTGCCTGCTAAACATGAAGACCAGTAGCCTAGGTATATCCATTGGGCATGGAGTCATTGGAACAACTCAAAAAAGATCAAGAGCAACTTGGAACATGGCTGTAACTCATCTTGAGACTCACCAGAGCACTTGGAAACTTATTGAAAACAAGAAATTACAGAAGGGAAACTATTTAACTAGGCTGGAAACAACACTTAGGGAATATAAACTGCATCTAAACCTACCCTACACTAACCAATAATAAATTGGTCAAACAAAACCATTCACAGGTTGGGTAAAATAACTGCCCTTTCTTTTCAATATGCAAGGGCTCTCAAGCTTAATGGCAACTGAATAGAGATGGTATTCTGAAAAATGTTTAAAATTACAGTGTACTGCTGCATGAAAGAGGGTAACAAGTTCACTTACCTCCTTAAACTAACCATATGCATTTGTATTCAAAGGAGGATAAGTAAATTGCACACACTCTTTGTCAATTGCAAGTACATCCTTTATGCCACTTTCAGCTGTGGCTCCATGTGTGAATGCTTGATTAACCATTGGCACTTTATATGACTCCATCTGGGCTAAATCCCTGATCGGACAGCCCCAAGTTGTAAAGACAAAAATTGAGCTCTCCTTATTGGTTTCTTGCTCATGAACTGCCATTTGAACACCTATTTCTTCAACAGAGAACAAAAAGATAGCTTCCTCCATCACATCTCCAATCAATTCATCAATCTTAGGCTCTTTTATAGACTAGAAGGGAAGCTGTTCATAATTCTCATCATCACTGGAAGAGTTACATTCTGATTCAGGCTTGTTTTCCTCAATAAAGGGGGGCAACAATTTAAGCAATGATGTAGCCTCAAGCTCCTCTGCACAATAGAATGGAAGCTCCTCCAACCAGTTATGGCTTTGCAAATTAGGCTCATTAGGCTCCTCTTGATGTTGCAGCCTTTGTTCAAGTTCATGAACCTGTTGTTCTAGTTCACCATGACTATCAACCACTTTTGAGTCTTCATCCAATGTTGAGAAAAATTGTTTAATTATATCAGTGTACACTTCTTCAAAAAGCTTAACATTGGCTTCCTCATTCAGAACATGCTTAAAAACATCAAGATCCTCACCTCGGAGGATAGAAATAGGTTCAATTCCAGGCTTTTCTTCCTGAATTAAACTTCCATTGTCTTGTTGATTATTATCTATCAACAACTCTCCAAGGTCCCTCTGTTGTTCAATCATTTCTGATGCTCCAGTATCTTGCTGATAACCATTGGCCAACAACTCCCCATACTGTCTGACGTCCTCTTGCTGTTCAATCTTTTGCTGCTGCAATTGATAACATTTTATAGCTAAACGCAAGGGATTTATCTCTTTAATCCTCTCCCAAAGGAGTAAGCTGTTTGGATCAACGGGTTGCTCTTCCTCTGCTTTCCTTTCGATGGCAGTCTCACTCTGTTCAAAGCTTGGAACACTAAACCTTGGAAAGTGAAACCTCTCCTCAAAGAAAGGATTTAGAAAGGTAGCAGCTGACTGGGGCATCTGAGAAAGTTTTTCTTCAGGAGAGTTAAACTGACTTTGTTCACATTCTTGTACTGAATAGGACCCTCTTTGTTCCTCAACCTCCTGCTGATGAATATAAGCTTGATAGGCAAGCTCCTCCTGTTGCGTATTATACTCATTTTCCCTTTCTATATCTAATATCCACCTTTGAAACTGCAACAACATCTCCTTGACGCTACCCAACTGAGTATCCGCATTGTCAAAATTTTGGGACTGACTCGGGAGGCTACAAGGCTGACTCAAAGTGGAATTAAAGTACTGTGAGGGGAATTGAGCAGGGGTGGGAGGGTGGTAAGCATGTTGAGCATGCTAGTAGGCTGTTGTTGCATGGCCGTTTGGGATTAAACCAGCAACATGGTTGGCTTGATATGGCTGATAGGGTGATTGGTTGACAATATTTTGATGAAACTGAGGCAGATATGCATACTGACTATCAAAATCCGTCATCTCTACTCATATAAATGTTGGGCAGCAGAACATTAAGCTTGTAATTAAAACATACCAGCACTGAACTTGTTGAAACCAGAAGACTTGAGCTCGGAGTTGCCAGGTATGTCAAGAAAATGCCTCCCAAGGCTGAAACTACTGCTGCACATACCACACAGCAGCGAAGAAATTATAAACATGAACTGAGGAGCAGTTCACGGTCCCACCGGGTGTGCCAGAAACTGTTCTCACCTAGAATTGCACCCTGTGCAAAGTTTACAAGAAACTGAGCATTATAGAGCAACATGGGATCATTCCAAGGCTGTGGGTCACCTATCGCTGAAATGAACCTCCGGAGAAGGCCAGCTTCCTTTGGGTATCACCTAAACTATTGTTTCTTTGAGGGGAAAGAGGGAAAAGATGCATGAATTAAAGAACTACACTAGGGTGATACACCGAAATGACAGGAACAATGAAACACTCAACTTACACTTGAACACCGGTGACAGCCATGGGACTGCACAACAAGATCCTGTAGATCACGCATACAAACAGGTTTGACATGCACATGCCTTCAAGAAGGAAAGGAAAATTTTCACAAACTAGAAGATCATGCGCAAAATTAAGTAAACACAGTTTGCAACCTACATGATACTACTTCTGCAAAGAAAGGCATGACATGAAACAAAAGCTATAAGGAAAGAGAAAATTTCACTAAGTAGCTCAATGAATCACTAAAGAATGCACAATACTTCACAAGAATCAGAAGACAAAAGATGGACCATCAATGGTAACCAAGGAAAATTTTGTATATTATGTTCCAAGTTGAATTACAGAAGCCTGCTAGTCTGAGAGAGGACTGCAAAAGGGTCACAGACTTCAAAAGAGCATACCTCCGAACTCTTTTACAAGAAGGCAAAAATGCCTTATATACCAAAAAGATCTCGGCCCCTTAGGGTTTACAAAATATCAGTCTCAGAAAAATATCTCCCATAGATCTTTTGGTCGAAATAAATGCAGAAGCCTGTGTGTCCCCAATGTGTGTGTCGGTGGAAAACATTCTCGGAGAAATCTCCTCTTGATCTTTCTACAAACACCACATTTAGTTCTGCTCCTCGTGTCGATCTTTGAATTCCCCCCAGTCGAGCTGCTTTGAATGCTCTTGAGCTCACGCTGCTTTTCCTTCTGTTAATCACCTTCTCCCTGGTCAGACCGCCACGGCTCGCCCTTAGCTTTCTCCAATTGGTTGAGTCTACTCCACATAGATCTTCGGGCGGTCAAAACTCCTTCAATTAGAATCACATCTCGGCGAGACACTGGAAGTGTCTCACTAATGCGATTATGTGTCTCTGCAGGTATCGGCATATCATGGAATAGTTGGTGAGAGCTCATGCCGCATGCAATATACTATCGGCGAGCCCATCTTATGGTCGGGGAGACATACTTTGGTCAGGGAGACCCTATGTCGATATCCAATGTTCTCGGTGAAGTCTTTCATGATTGGCGAGACTCTTGCCGAACCTCATCGCTATCGGGGAATATTGGCCTGTTGGCCAGACTTCCCTCCAAGCTCCTTAACTCCTGGTGACAAGCTACTTTCTTTTGGTCAGGGAGACATTGTGCCCTCGCCGAGACATTCTGGCGAAGGCACCAACTTTGGCCGAACCCACCATTTCTTGCCGAGCGCATTTCTATCTATCGACAAGACCTCCGAGTATCGGTGAGAGATCCTATCGAAAGCACAACGCTACCCCGAGCTCACTCTTTCGGCAAGACCTCATGCATTCACCGAGACATCTTGGAAAATCCCTCATCTCCCCGGCCCCAAACATTCCTTCGGTGAGACACTGGAGCCCTCGTCGAGACATTATGCCGATAGATCTTTCTCTCAGCGAAGCCCTGGCCAGTCGCCAAGACATCTTGGCAGCTTGACCCTCGCTTTGGCGAATCGGGATCCTGTCAGGGTAACCTTCATCTGTCGGTGGGACATCTTCCCGAACTCACTCGCATTACACCGAAAACTCAAGGCATGTCGGCGTAACCTTTGCTATTGATGAGACCTCCCACCGAGTGACGCTTTCCTTTGGTGACACCACTTTTCTTCAGTGAGACATGCTTGGTTGCCGGGACATTATGGCGAAGGCTTCAACTCACGGCTAGGCCTTTGATGTCGGTAGAGACATTTGGCCTATCGGCCGGACCTCTGCGAGCTCCATATCTTTCGGTGATGGGTTTCATTGCATATTGTCGGGGAGACATTCCTACTTTGGCATGACTTTATGCCGAAGGTTGAAACCTTTTAGCGAACCTGCTATCGGTGAGACCCCTTGTTGTCGCCGAGACCATATGTTGAATTGATTTTGTCTTGGTGAACTCCCTTTTGTTTCGCTGAGACCTTGGCCTGTCGGCCAGACCTCACGCCGAGCGCCCCCTTTCTTTTTCCAACGCCGCCTTGTCTTCTCCGTGACCTTTATCCTTCAGCAAGACATTTTGTCGAAGGTGATATCCTTTGCCGAGATCTCTAATATGGTCATGCAGGGGCCCTATTTCACTTTGTGCCAGGGAGACATCTTGTCAGAGCCGGACCTGCTGACCTTGCTTCCTTTTGATTGTCGGGGAGACCTTGTGAAGCCCGGTACTCCTGGTGGAAGCTCCCCACTTGTTTTGAGATCTCCTAACTTGGTGAGGACTTCTTTGGGGTTGGTAAGACCTTCCTGCGAAACACGGACACATACGAACTTCAGTCTAGCTTTTCCGTGGTGAGGACACAGTGTGTTCAAGGGATTTTGGCGAAGTCTTGTTGATGGGGACTGCCAATTAGATCCCACTCGTCATGATGCTTACACGAGGTCTTGGTGACTCGTCCTTGGAAGTTGCAATACCTACTTTGAACAAGGCAGAAGCTTCTTCCAACTGAGTTCCTACTTGTTCCTAGCATTAGATTCATGACTTTGGCCCTAGGCCGAATGCTCCATTTGGCCTCTAAAAATCTAACACATGATTATCCTGCCTGATTGAGCTTGAGGGTGAAAATTAGGCAACACTAGTGATTTGCGACATTTTGTTTGTAGATTCTAAATATATTCTTGTAAAAATATTTGGAGTTAGATTACACTTATTTTTCCATCTCCTTCAAAAACTATTTTTTAATAGTAAACACCATTTTAAAGAGTGATGTTACTGGCCTAACACTACTTTTTTTCTATGAAGGATAAAATTATAATTTTTAAAGAATTTTGATTCATAACTATGAAATCTAGTAGATGGAATTGGGTTTCATATCGGTTTTCATTGAATATTTTATCTTAATTAAATTTCAAATTGAACGGTTAATTTAGACATGATTCAGCACAAAACATAACTGTATGTGTGTTTTAGTTTGGATCAGGGACATCAATATCTAGTGCACTGATATTTTTCAATTTTTTTTTATAATCTACTATTTTTCCACATGTGTAGAACAAAGATCTTGATTTTTGGTGAAAACCCTATGTTTAATCAAACTAAAAAAAACATAATAAAACCAAAACATATTAAAATTGTATTCGATGGATAGCTCATTCTAAGGACTACCATCATCTATTTGTGTCTGTGAAGTCTCCTCCATTATCATCCTCAACCTGAGCTTTGAATGGAAATTTTTTGTGGAGATTTGGTAGAAGAGGGGGAGATGGGGGAAAAAGGAGGGTTCTAGCAAACCCCCCTTTAAATGCAATTAAAAAATAAAAACCATTAAAGGGGGGTTCACTAGAAGGGGGGGGTCTAGAGAACCCCCTAGTTCTAGTGAATCCCCCTAGTTCTAGTGAACTCCCTAAAGTGTTTTCCATCCAAAAATGCATTTTTCCTTCCTCAACGATATTGTAAACTAGTTTCATGGGTTTACCCTAGTGTGGTCATCTAAGTGAGGGGAGTAGTAGTTGTGAAAAGGGGCATATGTCCAAAAGTGGTCAAAGGTGATGAAACCTGCAACATGGGTCACTCTAGTTCCAAGCCTTGGTTTTTGACATAGCAATTAAAATGTCAATCGTGGTTGTGGTTGAAGGGTAGTGCACAATCACAGGGGTACAAAATAGGACCTTAAGTGGCAATGAAAATTTAGAAAAATAGAGTGAGACAACTTGACATAAAAAATTGAACAGGTTATTAACATAATTTAAAAAATATGGAAGAACACAATTTATAGAAAATTGAATGTAGTTTCTAATATACTAGTCCTCTTTTAGGAAAAAGTAAATCTATTTTGTGAAATTTTGAAATTTCAATACAATAGTACTAATTTTTTAGGGAAAAAATAAAAAATAGGTGTATATATGACCAACCTAAGTACAAGAAAAAAATAATATCATTTTTTGAAACATTTAATATATGTAGAGGACACATTCCTAAGTGTGCCACATTTTTTTTATAATTTTTTTGCAAGTAAATAATTAGTTATGAATGTTTTATTAGAATTATTAAAAAATATTAAAATTTGTTTGTTTAACCACTATAACTTGGTCAAAAATGTATGAAAATATTTTTTTCTTTTTTATCCTATATTATGGGAAGTGTAGAATGTGTCGCATCTTTTAGATTAAAAAAATGTGAAATCATTTGAGAATTATAGATTTTTTCAATCAGCCTATCAATCAGGACTTTAGTTAGAATACATGTAGAAAATAAATAATAATTATCTATTTAATTCCAAATAAGTCATATGTTATATTGGTGCAAATCTGAAAATTTTATCAATAAACTCTTTTCATTTCATCAAATTCAAATAAGAAAATGTCATCAACCACTTTTTGGACAGGTCCATGATCCTACACTCACCCTGAAGATGCACACTCTACGTGTGTGACTTCCAAAGAAGAGTCAATATTAATTATGGCAGGAGGTGTGACAAACATAGGCAAATCAATAGCAATCGAAGTTTGGGATGGGAGGGCCAAATAAACCAAAGAAGAAGGGGAAAGAAGAGAAAGAGGAAAAAATACCTAAGCAGTAAGATCCATAGGTGCTTGAGAGACATAAATTACCTCCTCATCGTCATCTTTCTATGAAGACCCCTTCTTTCTCTCAACCCTTGGGTTCTACTCTTCTTCGTAGGAGGATATTTTATTGCAACAAACCCCTTGGCCATTGAGTTCGATGAACCTTGAGTGCCTCGAACTATCAAAGTCTGTATAGACCGTTGGGTCCATGTTGTTCTTGTGGATGTGCTGGTGGATGAGGATGGTTGATGTTCCTAAACCTGTGATGCTTTTTTTCAATTTTTATTTTCCATCTCAAACCCTAGTGGCAATGAGTCAAAAGGTATGTTGGAAACAGACCTAGCCTTTGCATCATATATTTCATCAAAAGTTACATTTGTGGGATCTGCTCGAAAAGCAAACTTATTTGTTTGACTTTCTACTGATATCTTTTGAAATCAGCTATTTTCCTTTTGGACTATCCCCTTTTCTTCAATTGTTACTTCACAAACTTGTCCATTGGGATGTCTGACTTAAATTCTTGTAGTATTTGATAAAAAGAGATCAGCAGAGGCTGCATATATGGAAAGAGGTCTAAGTCAACAGTTTTGTTTTCTACATGAATCTTTGGATTCTGCTTTTTCTCTGAGTATGGATGCAACTCATGATTTATGGGTAAGAACCCATCTGGATTATACTTCCACGTATCACAAGGAGACCCATGCCAAGATAGGCCAACTTGTTGGTCAAATTTTCTCCTACCTCTCTCTTTGATAGCACCACTTAACATTTACCAAAGGTGAGAGGGGTCACATAAAGCTTCACCTTCTTGGTTTTAGTGCCATAGGATTTTTCCATGGTCAATAATTATCAATGCATTTCCAAGGATTGTGTTATGTATGTTAATAACCTAGGAAACCTAAAAGGATCTCCTAAAAATCCATGTAGTGTAATGAAATTAATTTTTTTACTATAGAAATAATCAAATTGAGGCCTATGTTCACTCATCCAGGTCAAATATTCTCTAGAAAATCTTATGAGACAGGGTAGCCTAGACAAATTGTCAAGAGAAGGGTTTATGAAACAATCGGCAAAGGAAATATAGTCTTGTGTGCTTGAAAGAACAAGAGTCCATAGTAACATTGGTTTAATTAACCCTTCTATATCCCAAATGTGCCATGAACTTCCCAAAAACCCTAGGGTTTTGATGTAAAATAAAATATACAAGAAAAGAGTACCCAAATTTTAAGGAATGGTTATACTCTCTTAACTAGACCTGAGCATCCTTTCGACAATTACCTCAACAAAATCATACCAAAAAACCCCCTCTACCACATATGCTTGATGGCCAAACCCATATGATATATTTCCACCTTACCATCACAATCCAATCCATAAATAAAAGCTAGTATTGAGATGACATCTTGCAAATCATCATTGAATTGACTATACACCAATGAGAAACTAGGCAACACATTGTTCCCCTCGCGACACATCTCAATGTTATAAATGGCCAGTTTGTCTCTTCTCGTGGCCCAAAAATCCTCCAAATTTCTTCTTTAGAAGTTCTCTTCCTCTTGGTTGAAGGGAATACATAGCATATCCATGATAGCTCCTGCACTAATGGTGAATTTCAAATTTTCACCATTAATGACCTTGGTATTATTGTGAAGCATTGTTGTAAAAATTTCTATTAGCTCAGGGATGACGTGTGTCTAAGGCAACATATATTTAGGAAAAGCACAGTACCAAAGTTGAACTCCAAGGGACTCTATATTTCTAGCGTTCAACCTAATGGCTCTTCTCTAGAGGGCTCCTTCTCATAGACTCTTAGGGTTTACATGTAACTTTGGTCAAAGATATTATCTGCAAAATCTTTAATTAGCTTTGGCTTGATGGGATCACCATGCTTTATAAATTTGGTTCAATAAAAGCTTCATGGATCTGAAATCTTTGCATTAGCAAAAGAAACCTACCGAAGACATCAACATATAATTTTAATATCTTTTCCAAAAGTAGATGCTTCAACTACCATTTTTCATGAATTTCAACAAACCTTGCAAGAATACTACTTCCATAATAGAGAATTTTACCCTTTCTTTGAGAGCTTAATAATTAGAATTTTTTCACTTTCCAATGCTCTTTTAATGTTCACCACCTAAAAATGTGCCAGGAATAAATGCATGGCCGGCATGATTAACCTTTAGAGTGCTTCCAACAGGGTGATATATGCACATTAAATGCCTACTTTTGGGGAATGCAAAATCTACTTCAGGAAGGGAATTTAGATAGTTACACACATTTTTTTTTAAGAAGGACAACATTAAAAAAAGTGAAACGTAATCTAAGAAGATGTTTGCATTAAAAACAAAAAGGATGTGGAATTAATATCAATATTTTCACAAAGTATTGCTTGTTAATAAGCAAGAAGCAAGTAGGAAACATGGTGAAAAGTAGCATTCCTAGCATTAATTCCATTTCTTGTGTCAATCATCAATAGATTTTGTGAATCCTTCTTCATATGATTTCATTTTACATCAAATTGCCAATTTATATTTCTCATTGTCCTTCTGACAAAGAAAAGTTTTTCGTTAAATGAGAATTTTCTAGTTTTTTTTTCAAATCATGAAAAATAGGGAGTGTTTTGGGGGCTGATCCAAGATAACCCTATCTTCCTTTATTTCATTAGGAAATGAGATCCACATAATAAATCGATTAACAATCCTTAGGTGAATCAAGTCAAAGTGGGAATCTTTAGAATTCCTTATGAATGAAGGACGAGGGTCAAGGTCAAACAACAATTTGGGGAGAAAAAATAAAAATATCAAATTAACACCAAAATGAAATCTAACACTTGAAACAAAAATATTAAGCTCAATACTGATAGAAATGGAAATGAAATTACAGATCAGAGAAGGGTAGAAACATGTGTACTAGTCACCAAAAGTGATTTTTCAAAGTAGATACAGGACTCATTCTCCTATGGGTGAATGGGTACAAGTTCAAGGATTTTTTGTAGCTTTTAGGAGCCTTTGTTACAGATCTGAATCTTTGAGTTTTCCCAGGTTTCATAGTTGGAATGTCAGAAATTAATTTTAGATCTTAACTTCCATGAGAAGAAAACAATTTTAACTTTTGCAACTTTGAAAACTTTATAAATCTTTCTCTTCAAAAGGTCTTCAAGTATTCTTCCACCTAAATCTACAATCACACATAGGAGAGAGAAAAATGTTTGTTTTGGGTGAAAATGGGTTTTCCTTAGTCAAACCCATGTTGGTAATCAAACCTTGAATTTAAATAAAATATAAAAGAGGGAATGAAGAATGAACAAAGCTATGATACCACTCAAAAAACCCTTGAATGAAACCTTGATAAATCAAGATCTTAGGAAATCTACAAATTGCATGAGATAGATGAATTAGATGTGGATCTTGACACTTGAATATTGCTTGAAATGATGCCTTGAATGCTTGGCTTGATCATGAAACCCATATCACAATGTTAGCTCCAAAAACATGCATGATGCCAGAAGACTTTGACATGATGGATGGATCTTGATCTTGAATGCTGCAATAAAGCTTTTATATTTATATCTTGAATTCCTTTGATCACAATATATTCTTTAGGAATACTTGCATAGAAACTCTAGGTGAAACATAGTGAAATAACATTTCATTTATAGGTATACATCGTTAATTTCCTCAAATTCAAATATCACAAGCCAACATTGAATTATGGATTTGAAAACATTAAAATACTACCAAAAACATAATTTAAATTTAGGTCCTAAGGATTAGGGAGGACCTATTTTCCCTTGGTTGAATGGGTCCTAGGTCCATAAACTTAGGACACACATTCCTCATTATGAAGTGTTATGTTTAGGCATTAATAAATGTCAGGTTTCCCCTTCAGAAAATGTAATGAAATGGCCTTGGAAAATGAATTAAAGGGCCAATTAAGGCATAATTAAGCTCAATTAATTAAGAGGGCCCAAATAAGTGTGTAAATGTAATAAGGAACATTTGAAAGCACATTTTTCTTAAGAATATCTCTTGTGATGGAATTTTCCCACGCTGCCCAGGATTTGAACTGCATTGTTGTGGGCACCTCTTGCTCTACCCAAAAGATTAAACGATTCTTTGTAGGATATCTCCCACTCGGTGGTCTAGTCGCCCATCTATAACTTGATTGTGGATCTCTATTCTCTGTCGGTGGTTGTGGCTAGGGATTCTATGGATTTTGTTGGTCCTCCATCTACCGTTGCTCCATTTGGTGAGGTTTTCATTGGCTCTGGGGTAGATTGGATAATGTCCACTCCCTCTAAAATGGTTGCGGTTGTGGGGGCGGTTCTCTCTACTAGGTGGGGTGGGTGGTCGTGCTCATCCTACTTTTGTTGATGCTATGAATCCAAGAGGCCTAGGGAAGGTTATGTTCCTTTGTGGTGTGCAGAATATGCTTATTGTCTCTCTTGGTAAGGAAGTTGAGGAAAATATTTTTACTTCTAAAAATACTCTTATTTGGGTATGTGCAAGATCATGATGGGCCAAAAAGTAGGCAATATGATGGGTATTTGTAGGGTATGTGGCAGACGACTTTTTTTAACCCAAAATTGATGAAATGAAAAGGGTTTTTAAAGGAGATTCTCAGCTTTCCACCAATATAAATTATGCTTTACTTTGAATTTAATAAATAATTATTATTCATTTTCTATTTAATTACGACTAAAGTGCTGATTGATAGGCTGATTGAAAAACAATCTATACCTTTCAAAATATCACATTTTTTGAATCAAAAATGCATCACATTTATGCTTCTCGGACTATAGGATTAAAAAAAGAAAAAATGAATTTTATGATTTTGACCAAGTTAAAAGATTAGTTAGACATACAAAAATTTATATTTTCCCAAAGGGATTGTAATAAAATTTCATAATTAATTATTTACTTGGAAGAAAAACTACAAAAAATATGCATCACATCCAGACATGAGTCCTCTACTTATGTCACAAAAATATTCTCAAAAAGAAATATTATTATTTTATTGTTATTGGTTAGGGTGGTCAGGGAGCAAACACCTACTTCTTTTTCCACGAAAATTGAAATACTCTCTTGCATTAGAAATTTCAAATTTTGACAATAAGTTATAAAAAAACTGAAGTAGTTTAGAAACTACATTCAATTTGCTTCAGATTCTATTCTTACATATTTTTTAAATAATATGAATGCTTATTCAAATTTTTATTTCAAGTTGCCTAACTCTGATTTTTCTAAAATTTTTGCCACCTAAGGGCCTATTTTTTCCATGATGTTCCTGCACATACCCATTTGTAGTTTTTTCTGGTTGTAGCCATCCCTCCTTTATTTGCATCTTTGGATCACCAACCATTGGTCTCTTTTGGTTGATGGTTCGATGGAGATTTACCCTTCTACAAGGCATTTTTTTTGGTGGGTTTCAGCTCTCCTGAAGATAGATAGGCTATTCTAGACTATGGCTTGTGGGTTTGGGATTCTCACCCCCTCACCATTAAACCTTGGGTTTATTCTTTTAATCCTTTGAATGAACCCTTAGATGTTATGTCTATTTGGGTAATATTTTCTTATCTTCCCTTATAGTTCTGGTGCTCCTCTACCTATGAGGGCATTGGTAATGACATAGGACATTTCTTGAAAGTTGATATGGCTTTCAAGAATTTTACCCATACCTCCTTTCCTAGGATCCTGGTGGAGGTTGATCTTTCAAAGGCTCTTCCTAGTGAGGTGGTTTGCAGGTTAATGATTGGTCATGGTCTTAAATGGTGGATTACAAGAGTCTTCCATTTCATACTAGATGTTGTTTTGTTGTTGGTCATGTGGCCCATGCCTTTTCTCATGGCTCCCGCACTATTTCATCTTCTACTTGGTGGAAGAATTCACTTCGTGAGCATTTAATAGTTCACCCTGCTATTGATTCTGCTTCTTCTGATGAAGACTCAGGGCCTCATTCTGCTTATGTGAGGAAAAATAATATCAATGATGCTCTTGTTGCCCCTGCAAAATATCCTTTGCAATTTCTTTCTACTTCACATGATTCAATTATGGTGGATGTTGCTCCTCTTGTGGATAATATGGGGCATTTTCTAGCTATGGTTTTTCCTAATGTTGTTAGTAATGCTTCTTCTACTGCCCCTATTTTGGGAAGTGATGTTTCAGTTGCTTCACCTGAAGTATCAGTTGTTCCTCTTGTCTGCTACTCTTGAGAGGAGTCTTCTCCCTCTGATCAAAATTTCTCAATTTCTATTTCTGATTGTCCTTGGACAATGGTCCATAGAAAGAAGAAGCATTCTTCTAAGAAGGTTATGGTTTCATTTAACTCACCCTCTAAGGGTTTGCTTGGTTCAAGCACTGGTACTTGAAAAATTTCTTGTAGTTTTCTATTTCTAAGTGGTCCTGTGTTGGTTGTTGTTTCTTTGTTTGGCTGTGTTGGGCTAGTCTATTTTGCTGAGCTATTTGGTTCTATTTTTTCTTTTTGTATGGGTCAAGGACCTTCCTTTCTTATCTAATCAAAAACATTTAAAAATAATAAATTAATGAATTATTAAGTCCAATTTAAAATTAGGAGGGCCCAAACAAGTGACAAAATGTAAAGGGTTACATTTTTCTACACCACATTTAGCCTCCACTTCAGTGAGAGGATGACCTCATGTCAAACTCACACTAAAGTAGACAATCAAGAGAGGTTTAATTATACAATTGTCAGAAGCATAAGATGGAAAAGATCGAGGATGATGAACCCTCAAAGATATAAGATCTCATGGAAAAATGAACAAAGGGACAAAGAGACGCATGCATATGTTAAACATATATATGTATGCAACAATGCAATATACTCAATCATATAATGCCAAAGACTCAAAGAAAGAGAAAAAGAAAAATAAAAAGGGGGGATAAAGCCTTGACTATTCAATGTGTTGTGGAACACACCTCAACTATTTTTCAAAAACATTTACAAGTGGAATCTCGCTATCCACTATGCAAATGACAACACACTCACATGGGCCAGTGAAACTTCGGTTGTCCACTAGGTGAGCCCCCAAGGGTGGAAAATGAGAGAATATTATTAGGCTCCCATACCATACCAAATTTATACCTCTAATAACTTTAATAAGGAATCACACAATATGAACTTTGAGCTCCATAAGGCTTAGCAAGCTACGTTATGCTAAACACTTATGAACAAACAAAAAGGCTCCACTGGCAAGAAAGGTGTGTTATGCTTGGTGGCCATGAAAAAGTGGTGTAACTTTGAGCTTCATAAGGTTAGCAAGCTATGTTATGCTAAACACTTATAAAAAAATGTAAATAGGATAAGAAATGTTCAAAGGGGTTTTGATTAGTTAATGTAAGGTCTTCTCTTAAGGAACATCATGCCTAATTTCTCCAAGCGAGGACATGTCTAGGATAAAAGATTCACAACTTAGGGAATGCAACATGTAGTATCACCACTAAGAGGAAAGTCATATGCCAAAGAAGGTCACACTATTGGAGGACATCAAACCCAATGACACCACCAAGAAGAAGAAACATCTTATAAAGTAAGAAAACCATGCAACGAGACATAAGGGTGATCCCACAATAGTGGTTTACATTTTTTGGGATATTCTGATTTTTGTTGAAATCATATATTTTTAGAAAATATAATGATTTAAGCCTTGAAAATTTTTATTTAAAGGATTCCAGTTGAAGAGAATTTTATCAAACTACCTTAGATCAAATCTCATTAGATATAACCCCACTAGTTTTAAACCATACCTATAACAGAGTCTTTTTTACACCTATCAAAATGCTGATAAAAAACCACTTTTGATTTATGTTTTGGGGGATCAAATGAATTCATTTACAATTTATTTTTTGTAAGTATATAGTCCTTATTATACGCTTCCCAAAAAGTATAATTTTAAATATATTTAATTTGATTATTAAATATTTATTTTTATTTCTTGTGAATGTAGGGTTTTCACCGAAAATCAAGCTCTTTGTTCTACACATGTGGAAAAATAGAAGATTATAAAAAAAATAAAAATTGAAAAATATCAATGCACTAGATATTGATGTCCTTGATGCAACAAAAAATAAATTGAATTCTGATACATACAAAAAAGTTATGTTTTAGCCAGTAAATCATGTCTAAATTGTAACTGGTTTGACTTTGAAACTTAATTAAGAAAAAAATATTCAATGAAATGTTATGAAATGAATTCCATTCACTAGATATCATAGTTACAAATGTAAATTGAAAAAAAAATAAAAATTTATCCTTCATAAAAAAAAAGTCGTGTTACCGAGTAACGACACTCTTTAAAAATGGTGTTTACTGTTAAAAACTAGTTTTTGAAGGAGATTGAAAAAGAGGTGCAATCTAATTCCAAAAAAAATGAAAAAAATATATTTAGAATCTAGAGAAAAAATTTCACAAATCACTAGTTTGCATCATCTTCAAATTCCTCACGGTTTAGCTAGTATAGGTGCCCAAAAGTGAAGATTTAGTTAAATAAATTAAGTTCAATGTTGAGTTTGGCCAAAAATTGTAAACCAGTATTGTGGGATCACCCATAAGGAATTGCCTAGGATCTCCAAAATGATAATGCCAATGTATGCCCCCACTTTAAAGAAATTTCTAACACCATGTTGTGAGAAATTACTTTAAAGTAGCAAATGATAGATGCTAACAATAAAGAGGACATAAGAACTTATTTGCAAAGCTCTATGCCAAGTTATATGTTTCTAAATGAAGCTACATCATGAAGAAGGGGTTGCCTCCAAAATGAAATCCCAAAATCACATATAGGGGATCCACGGATTTTGGGTCAATATATGTCTTTTCCACAATGATATTATAGAGCTTGGAAACATCATCATTCCCCAAACAACTCATGGAATAGGAAGAATGACACATAGAGAATAAAAACAAACAAAAGCATTTTGGGTCAACATGGAAGAGACCTAAATTTCTCGATGCCTTACGTTATCCCCAAAAGGAAAACACAATACAAAAGAAAAGATAAAGGGTTTATGACATATAGAAGAATGAAGGGAATAATAGAGGAATGAACATGAAGACACATCAAATAGAAAAATATGAGGGATCGCATTACACACATGCAGTCACAAAAAGAACATGCAAAAGAAAAAAAAGGCAAGACTAGTGAGGCACATGTGAGCCAACCTATAGCAGGTCATCTGCATCCCAATCTTGTCCATCATATGTGGAAAGCAGACAACTAGCCAAAGGGACAATGTCAAGTATCAAACTAGGACAATCACCAAGTTCAGCATGTGGTGAAACACTCTTTGTAGGAGGATCATCATGATTGTTATCATTTAAGCTCATGGAAGAGGAAAACAATAAATTTAACTCTTTATGCACTTCCTCATCATTTTTTTCAATTTCATTATCATCATCCAAATTTATCACTGTAAAAGATCTAATGATAATATCCATAGAAGGTTCGTGTTCTTGTTGTGTTTGTGGTTTAGGATTTTCTTGTTCAATGAAGTGTAGAATCATCATGTATTGCTTGAGGTAAGTTTCTATTTTGATTTTCTATGATTTTCTTTTTTTCTTTTACTTGTAACAAACGAGCAATAGCATGATGTCTATGCCTACACTCTCTAGCCTTTCAATTCATTTTAGTTCGATTTTCAAGTTGTGATTGTGTAAGGGAAAGTCTGTAAACCATAGGTTTATTTTCTTCCCTTAAGGGAGGAATGGAAGGAACCATAGGAGGTTGTTTCAACCACTTTCTCTTCAGCTTTGTAAAGTTGTTTGATTTTAGAAGGCACAATGTGATTTATTTGGTTATCTCATGTTCTCTTAAAGGAAATGGGTGGAGGATTTGCTATGTTTTGGTCATGGTTACTTAGAAGATATTTTGGTACAATCATGGTTTCGTCAAGGATAGGAGGCTCAATCATGGGTTGAGGAATATTGGTAAGGCATAATTTTGCTATGCATTTTTCCTTAAAATTTTGATAGGATTTGAAAAAGAAGTCCTCACAAGGCCTAATAGGTTCCATGGGTTTGGGCCAAAAGAAATCCAATGAGAAATTGCCATGGGAAGACACATGATTAAAGCCACTATGGTGTATAATAAAAATTTCATTATCAAATGGACATTTTAAGCATTTATGGATAACCAATAGGATGAAATTTATGGAGCAAAGCCATGGGTAGCCTAACTTCACATGAAATTGGTTTGACGAAGATGGAAAATGCGACATGTAATATTTTTTGGTCCAACTTTCAAAGGAAGAGTTATCAAACCTATCATAGGGAAAGAAAAATTATTATGCATTTTGATCCATGCTTCCAGTTTTTCATAAGAATCTTGATAAAGATCATGCATAGATATGAATTATTCACTGATCATATTCTATACACAAGCTACATCAATTAATATCCCATTAGTAGGCTTGTCATTCATTCTTCCAACTACGTAAAGAGGACCATCAGGTGCATGTTTAATTATGTCATGTTGTGAAAAAGCAATGTCAAGCGGTATCTTAGTTAGGCCCTTATGAGGTTGAACTTCAATGAAGTTGACAAAATGATTTATAATGTTCTTTTCTTGATTTCTTATGTTATTTTTTAGGATGTGATGAAGGCCAAACATCATTTATAGTCCTTGTTTAGCTTTAAGTAAATCTCTTATGTTTTGTATCATAGGAACTACATTAGTGGTGATGGCTTATAAAATTATAAAGTTTTGCAGGTATGTGCAAGATCATCATGGAAAATATAGGCCCTTAAGTGGCAAAACATTCAGAAAAATCAGAGTTAGGCAACTTGACATAAAAATTTGAATAAGTTATCTATATTATTTCAAAAATATGTAAGAATAGAATATGTAGAAAATTGAATGTAGTTTCTAAACTACTAGGTTTGTTTAAAAAACAAAAAATCTATTTGGTAAAAATTTGAAATTTCAATGCATTGGTACTTAAATTTCAGGGAAGAAATAAGAAGTAGGTGTCTGTCTAACCACCCTAACCACAATAAAATGATAATATTTTTTTATAATATTTTAGATATAATTAGAGGACTCATACCTCAATGTGATGCATATTTTTTTGTAATTTTTGTCCTGTAAATAATTAATTATGAATTTTTTATTACAATTTTTTTAAAAATATAAAAACGCGTATGTCTGACCACTTTAACTTGGTCAAAACTTCATGAAATTAAATTTTTATTTTTTTAATCCTATAGTATGCAAAGCATAGAATGTGACCCATGTTTTGGATTCAAAAAATGTGATACCGTTTGAAAGCTATAGATTTTTTTCAATCAGCCTATCAATTAGGACTTTAGACATAATTTGAATAGAAAATGAATAATAATTACTTATTAAATTTAAAGTAAAGCATAATTTATATCAGTGGAAAGCTGAGAATCTCCTTTAAAAATCCTTTTTATTATATCAATTTTGGGTAAAAAAATAGTCGCCAGCCACATACCCATCATATTGCCACTTTTTGGCCCATCATGATCCTACACATACCCTTGCAATTTCCCTAACTCTTCATCCATTTTATGAATCTTTTCATGAGGGAAACTAGCAATCATTGTATTAAAATAATTCACATTAGGTGTAGGTAGGGAAGTCATGGGAAATGAAGTGTTAAGGTTATGATCCATATGGGGATGACTAGTGTCAACATTGAGTGAAAGAGTTAGAAAACCTAAGATCCACAATGAATGGTGCATTGTAGGATGATATGAGTCTCAAACTATGCCTCACAATAGTATTGGAAATAGGACACCAAGTTGTGAAGCTAGTATAAGTTTCACAAAATCTACATGCACCCAAAATGGATAAAAGGTAAAATATAATGAAATAGCCTAGAATGTAAAGTACAATGCAATAAGAAATTTTTAGATTTTAAGCAAGATAATTTTGTGATTATGCTATGTAAAAACCTAAATGTGATGTCTTTTAAATGAAAATTTCAACTGAAACAATGCACTGAATTGAAAAATTATGCTTAATATGATTAATTTTAATGCAAAAACAACAAAATGGAATGCAAAAATAGAGATTTTAATGCCCAAAATTGTAGGAAAAATACCTATTAAGGGACTCATTCACCCATATGTGAATGGGTCCTAGCTTAGGGTTTTGAAAAATGAATTTATAGATTTTTGACTTGATTCTTATGGTTTTCAGATTCTAGAATGAGATAGGTGGTTACAATTTTAGTTTAATATAAAATTAAGTCTAAATACAAATACAAAATATTGCTAAATGAAAAATTAGGGGACTTAATTTGAAATTCAATTTTGATTCAATTTTCAAATGTAAATTAATGATGATGCAATGCTAGTAAACACTATGCAAAATGAATTATTTTTTTGAATTTTTTAGATTTTAAAGAGTGGAAAAATGAAAACCTAAAACATTAAATGATATGCAAACTAATGCAAGTTAAGAGCCTTAAATGAGATAAAAATAAAATTTAATTCAAATCAATGCAAAACCAAGATCTAGCGCTGAAAATGGTCTCCAAATCAGCAAAGGTATGATGCTCAAAAGTTGGGTTCACAAAAATGAAATGTTGAAAAATAGGGTTTTTTGGGTGGTGAAACAAAGAAAAAGGGGGTTGTATTGCAACCCTCTTCTTCAAGTATTTCACTCGAGAAATGAAATCGAAAACCTTGAAGTGATAATCAACCTAAGGAGGTGATCCAAATCAAGATCTGGGGATTGCAATCTCTCCTTTATACAAGGATAGGGTGGTGAGCTAAATCACAATTCGCGTCTCAGACTTGAAATTGGACTAGTAAATTAGCCCTAATTCTAGGTCTATCAAATACAATGAATGAATCTAACACAAAAAATAAAGAAACTATAACTTTTCTAGAAAAATAAAGAATAGGGAATTTTTTGCACCAGATCATATCTTGCTATTTCTAACACTTTATCAAGGATTCATTCACCAGGTGGGAAATGGGTCCTAGTGTACCTATTTGGGGAATTCAGTTTTGAAATGAAGCTTGAAAAAAGTGAAAATATACTATCCCTGAAGCCCTAACAGGGACTCATTCACTAGGTGGCGAATGGGTCCTAGTAGGATCTTTTGGAAAACTATGAATCTAATATTTAAGTTCCAAATCTGCACTCCTCTATAACTTGAAACTCTCACTTACAGATATGGATCTGCTAATAATATGTTAAAAAATATTGAAGTTTTTGGGTGGATAGGGGTTTTCCTAAGTCAAATCTAAATTTTGGTAATTAAACCTTGATGATGAATGAAAATCAGAAACATGAAGTGTGTGTACAATCTTAACCTTAAGTGTGTCTAAGATTAAGATATCTAACAATGCAAAGCAATCCCATTCAAGTTTGTTAGAATAGGATCGTAAAATAAAACATGAACAACATAAGTGACCTACTCTAGGAGATCCCAAAGTCCTTTAATAAGCCACAAATATAAATATACCTCTCTTTGGGATGAAAATAGAATGATCATAGAAGATGGAATTACTTAGGAAACAATTCATTAGGCTTGGTCATATGTTTTGTTCATCTGGGTATGTGCAGGATCATGGTGCGCCAAAAAGTGGCAATATTATGGGTATTTGTAGGGTATGTGGCTGACAACTTTTTTTCACCCAAAAATAATGAAACGAAAAGGGTTTTTAGAGGAGATTCTCAGCTTTCCAAAAATATAAATTATGATTTAATTTGAATTTAATAAATAATTATTATTCATTTTCTATTAGAATTATGACTAAAGTCCTAATCGATAAGCTGATTGAAAAACATTTATAACTTTCAAGCGGTATCATATTTTTGAATCCAAAACATCGTCACATTCTATGCTTCACATACTATAGGATTAAAAAAAAGAAAATTAAATTTCATGAATTTTTGACCAAGTTAAAGGTAGTCGGATAGAGCGAGTTTTATATTTTCTAAAAGTTGTAATACAAAATTAATAATTAATTATTTACTTGGAAAAAAATTACAAAAAATATGCATCACATGGGACATGAGTCCTCTACTTATATATAAAATCTTACAAAAAATATTATCATTTTATTATGGTTAGGGTGGTCAGTGAGACACCTACTTCTTATTATTTCCTAAAATTTAAGTACTCTGCATTGAAATTTCAAATTTTCACCAAATAGATTTTATTTATTTTTAAATAAACCTAGTATTTTAGAAACTACATTCAATTCTACAAATTCTATTCTTACATATTTTTGAAATAATATAGATAACTTATTCAAATATTTACGTCAAGTTTCCTAACACTGATTTTTCTGAATTTTTTGCCACTTAAGGGCCTATTTTTTGCACAATGATCCTGCACATACCCATCTCCTAATGCCTAGAATCCATCATGATTCGCCATAGGAATCTATCACCAATACTTTGATAATGCTTGACCTTTGACACAAAATAAGCTTGAAGACTTCTAATGTTGCTCCAAAGCTTCACCATTTCTTGCTTCTTGAATATGAATGCTTGACCTTATGAAAAATCTCTTGCTTCTTAGGTTGCTTAGCTCTTCGAGTTGAAAGTTATACAAAATAACCTTATATCTATACATAACTTTAGATTTAATCCCAAAATATAAATAAGAAAAGACAACATCAGATCTAGGATTCAAAATCATTAAAATCCTATCGCAGATAAGTTCAAAAAGGGGTGTCCTTAGTTAAGGAGGACCCATTTGCCACTTTGGGTGAATGGGTCCCAGAACAATTAAATAGGACCAAGTTTTGGGGAGGTGAAATAACATGTAAAAAGGGGGTCATAGGACATAGTGAGGACCCATTTTCCAGGTGATGAATGGGTCCTAGGTCACTATCCTAGGACTCAAACCTTGCCAAATTAAGTGTTATGCAACATTATTAATGAGTGTCAGGATTTATCCTTTGGAAAATACAATAAATAAGGCTTGGATTTGAATTTGAGGGGCCAATTAAGCTATAATTAACCTCAATTAATTAATTAATCCCTAGATTAGTGTAAAAGTGTAAGAAAACACTTTACACCACCTTAAATAAGGCACAATTAAGTCCATTTTATCCAAAAGAGCCCTAGGCTCAAGGCGAATATGAGAGACACATTACAACACTAAACACATACATAATTAAGTTAATTTAATATTTATTATTCCCAAATTAGGTATGAAAAATGGTTTACTTTTTTTTCCACTATATTTAGCCCCCACTTTAGCTGCCATGTGATACTAAGTGCATATGCAAGCTAAAGGAAATAAAATTCCATTAAAAGGATACTCATATGGATTGATTAGAGAGAATGAAGCCCCCACTATAGTTACTTTCAAGACCACAATGTTAAAGGATCCACATCCTACAACACAAATTCGTTAGTTTCTAAAAAATCCTCTTATCAAACTTCTATGGAGAATTGAATTTGAGGTAGATGTATGCCCCCTGATACTACTTGCTTTACAGAGGTGAAATTAGGGTGAATATGAAACCATATCGAATTACCTAGGTCATATCATAGGGTGTTTCCAAGTACCATACCACATAGTGATAGAAATCTAATAAGAGCGGGAGTAGAATAATGAATCCAACACAACAAATGTCATTGAAAATGGAGTCCTATAGCCCCTAATATGCTAATTTGAATAAAATTCCCTTTAAATGAATAAGCTTTGTTTACTAGGGTTTTACTATATACTAATGAAAACAACACTCTTCACTATTCAATTGACATTTACATTTTTGAAAATTACCTTGGTGTAGAGTAATTGAGGATGCTAAGTGAAAGGACCTACAAGCCCCATAGATTGGACATGATTCAAAGTGAGTTGGCATGAGGCACACTTCGACAAATGGTGAGTAGATTATGCTTTGCTCTTTCATCATTTTCATGCTTTTCCTATACATTTTCATGTAATTAGAGTGATTTTAAGACCCTTGAAAAGATTGGTGCAAAGCATCCCTCTTTGTTGCAAAGTGTCCCTTTCTGGCACAAGGTGTCCCCTTTCTAGTGCAAGGTATCCCCTTTCTGGGGCAAGGTGTCCCCTTTTTGGCACAAGGTGTCCCCTTTCTAGGGAAAGGTATCCCATTTTTGGGGAAAGGTGTCCCCGTTTTGGTGCAAGGTGTCCTCTTTTTGGTGCAAGGTGTCACCTTTTTGGTGTAAGGTGTCCCACTTTGTCACAAAGTGTCCCTCTTTATCACAAAGTGTCCCTCTTTGTCACAAAGTGTCCCTTTCTGGTGCAAGGTGTCCCCTTTCTAGCATAAGGTGTTCCCTTTCTGAGGCAAGGTGTCCCCTTTTTCGGTGCACGATGTCCCCTTTTTGGAACAAGGTGTCCCACTTTGGCGCAAAGTGTCCCACTTTGGCGCAAAGTGTCCCACTTTGGAGCAAAGTGTCCCACTTTGGAGCAAAGTGTCCCACTTTGGCGCAAAGTGTCCCACTTTGGCGCAAAGTGTCCCACTTTGGCGCAAAGTGTCCCACTTTGGCGCAAAGTGTCCCATGTTGCTGCAAAGTGTCCCACTTTGGCGCAAAGTGTCCAAAACCCCCCCGTTCAAAGATGGCATAGGTGTCCACATTGGTTGAAAAGAGTCTTAGAGTAACTGTAGTGTTATATAATTAATGAATTTAGGATTTATATTATGTATTTTTCTCTTTCGATTCCTCCTTGAGCTCAACAACACCTTAGAGGGAGACAACTATGTTTCCTCTAAGATTCTATCACCTGACTATCAGAAGAGGAGATCACACTTCTTAATGATGTTGGATTATTTTTGGTATACCTCATGCCACATATGAGGTATCATGATGCTATGCTTCTAGCCTTAGTAGAGAGATGGGATGTGAACACATGCACCTTCCATCTTCCTACCAAGGAGATGATCGTGACTCTAGAGGACATACACCACATCCTACAAATTCCCATCTAAGGAAAGCATGTACACCTAGTAGTGGATAGATCCTTTAGATAGATGAGGGATGATATTATATATTGTCTAGAGTGACCTATCTATTGTTCAAGCATCGATCCACCTATTGATATTAAATGGCTTCTACATGCACGAACACCACTTCTACAACAGATCTTGATCATGACTATAGCACTCATACTAGTACCAGATGGTTGAGGAGCTCCTTTAGATGGTGGAATTGTACAAAATATCAGGAGCATGGAGGACCAAAGGACAGTCTATTCGTGAGGTTGTAGTATGCTTTCCCATCTATACTATGAGTTAGGATGTTTTTTATACCAAGAGATCGACAACATCGTACATTATACACTTCTATAGATTTGGTGCTTCAAGCATATCACATGTATGAGGCTGACATGGTTTCCTACCATAGCAGGGATGGGCTATCCAAAGGCATTCAGTAATCCACTGAGACAACCATTGTAGGAGGGAGATTTACTACACTGGTGAATTAGTTTTGATTGATTAGATGAGGATGATATCAGATGGAGACCATATCGTAGGATTCCCAAGTGGGAAGATGACATGCATGTGCTACATATATTACTACTTGATTGATTTCTTCTAGGCAGACACGATTACATAGTCAAACCATTCTACTATGATTGTGTTATGAGGTAGTTTGGACACATCTAGGTACCACCGTGGACTAGACCGATGTACCGACGATTAGCATGGAGTGCTTCCAGACCTAGGGATACTCATTGTCTCACTATTGAGGATGTATACATTAATGGTTCAAAGGATGAGGGCCCTAATATTCCCCTAGTATTCGAGGATGATGACGTAGGTACCACCGAGGCCTATGATGAGTGGTGGGTTGCAGCTTATCTAGCTCTAGTCTTCCCTATACACCACCCTATAGGTCATGACAAATCTCTTCCAGGTCATAGGGAGGATAGATATTAGGAGCAGGTAGATGGGGATACAGATGAGGATGACACCATGCATGTCATCTTTCTAGGTTTAGATGAGGATGATGAGGATAAGGATGAGGACAAGACTCAATCTATGAGTGAGGGTACTGATGAGGTAGAGGAGGATCTGGTTTCCCCCAAAAAGGGAGAGACATCACCTACCAGATTCACTAGATCACATGCCACAACCAGGTTAGAGATCCAAACACACAAGCATTAGGAGGCTAGTAGTAGTAGGTCATCCACACCTCCTACATAGAGGGAGACCACCATTGTATGATCATACCTTGATTGGCAGACTGGGGTTCTAGGTGATGATTTGATATTTATGTTATTTTCTTATGTTTGTATCTTTTGTATATATGATTTATATATGATTAATATGTTTATTGATATTCTTATGATTTCTATCTTGCAATATCCAGACAAGAGCGGAGCAAGATCTACCAGTGAGTGATCACTAAGATAGTGCCTCCATTGTGTGTAGAGGATGATACACTACCAGAGTACATTCCCCCACCCTCTATGGTGAAACATACAAATATCTATGAGTGAGTAATGAGATTAAGTGCAACAACTGAGAGATCCACCAGCTGTGCTGACCAACTTCAAGCAAAGCTTTTAGAATTCCTAGCATCTCGAGGTTTTATTAACAATAGAACAAAGGGTGACCTATGAGAAGATATCTCGAGGCTATGAGAGGAGCTTGCTCAGTTATAGGCGAACAAAGAGAAGATAGACTGAGAGTTCATCAAGGCACTCATAAAAGAGGAGAGAGTATCTGGACTAATGGAGGGCATCCAGTTATCCTCAAGTATGTCATGATTGCATATATCCACAAAGGACACCAGCCCCTAAGGGGTCTATGAGTCATAGACCTTATTAGCATTATATTTAGTGATGTATATGTGCCTAAACTTTTGATGATATATATATATATGAGATTTGATGTTTATATTTTTATGATCTTGTTTTGAATTAAATGTCAATGTGATTTGTCAAATATCCTTTGTAAGAATATGTAATAAATATCTCCATGACTTAATATTTTATGCAATCTAATTAAACCATTTAAATATTTTATGTTATCTGTGACATTGTGATTAAGCATGCCATGTTAACTTAAATACACCTATGATCTAATAATGATAAATACATACAAGGATCTAAATTAACATAACACAAATATAGGGTTTTGAATAGTATGAAAACAAAAGTAATTATTCAAATCATTGGAACAATTCCCTTAAACTCTAAGACACACACTATTATCATGTGTTGAAGAAGAAAGCAATGCTAGAGAAAATAGAAACTATCTACTTAATCTAATAATATCGGTCTAACACACTATTCAAAAGAGAGAATGCTATATTCAATACTGATGCAAATGCATGCAATTGATAGGTTTGTTTAAAGGTGTACCGTTCATTTTCATTAATGTGTAGCCTCTGGGCCCATAGTTTTCCTTGATGACATAAGGTCCTAACCAATTAGGGCTGAATTTTCCTTTTTCATTCAGGAGAGCATTGAAATTATGTTAATTTTCATATAACACCAAGTCACCTTTATTACATTCATGAGGAATGATATTACCATTATAATCACATTGCCTTTTTCTGGAATAATCTTGAAGATGTTTGAGAGCGTTAATACACTATTCATCTAGCATTTTAGGCTGATGTAATCATTTCTCTTTGTAAGTAGTATCATCAATAACCCCTTTAAGAGCAATTATCAAGGAAGGAATTTCTAAATCTAAGGGCATTAATTGTGTCAACACCATAAATAAGGTTATAGGGAGTGTTCCCAATAGATGTTCTTACACTCATATGGTAAGCCCATAATGCGTAAGTTGGTTGATTATGCCAATATTTGTTATGTTTACTTACTTTTTTTCTTAGAATTTTTTCAATAGTCTTGTTAGTCGATTATGCTTGTTTGTTTGATTGTGGATAATGCAGTGTTGAAAAGCGATGTATAATATTGAATGTTTCCAAGAATTTCTTCACTTTACTATTATTGAATGAAGTTCCATTTGAAAGGTGGAAAATTGTTTTCTTTCTCCACCCTTAGCGATTTAGGGCCTAGAAAGGACAACTTTCACTAAGTTTCATTCAAGAACAAACCCTTGAGATCTCTTTGCAAAGCAAAAGGAGATCTTGCAAGAGGATTTTTCTAGGGACTAAAAATGATCTAATGATGGGTTCACCACCAAGTTTAAACTTGGAAAAGACAATGAAATGCAAGATGCAATGTAAAACCCTAATTGAATACAAATAAACTCAAAATGACCTAGAAAGATTAATGAAATGCAACAAAGCACTATAAAAAAGAATGTGTGCACCTAGAAATATGGAGAGAGTTGAATGTAGATCTGAATCACTAGGAATTCTACTTTCAAGGCTGACTAGGAATCATTCACCAAGCTAGGAAAATTAGTCCTGTTTCTGGGAAACCATGCAGGAACAAAAATCTTTCAAAAGGGTATCCAAATCTGCAAAATCCTTAAAACTGGGACTCATTCTCCAAAAGTGGCGAATCAATCCATTTGGGATTTTCTGCAACTTGAAAAGATGATCTTGCTCTTCTCTATATACTCTTTACTTCCTGATTGGTTTTTGGATCCGAATCCTCAATTTGCAATTTGTAGGTCTTCTCCAAGGTTCTCCAAGGCTTGATGACAACTTTGAATGATTTGCAACTTTTCTCCAATCTTGGTCCTTATGAAATCTACAACCTAAAATTGCAAATCATACACAAAGGAGACGGAAAAATGTTTTTGGGTTAGTGGATAGGGGTTTTCCTTTTTCAAACCCTTTGTTGGAAATCAATCCTTGAAATGAAAGCAAATATGAATGGAGAATGATGAATGAACAAGTAACAATGTTGCAACTCACCAAACCCTAGCAATAAGGTGCTACAAATATGCTTGAAATGGATACAATGGATGTGGTTCTTGACTCTATCTTGAATGATGTTGATCTTCCATGGAACACTTGCTTGAATCACAAACCCTACACCACAATTATTAGCACAATGACAAACATGATGAATAAAATATTTGACATGATGATTGACGCTTGAAGAGTACTCCAAAATGCTTGATAATCTTCCCTTGAATTCTCTTGAATACTCTTAAATTCTCTTGTGAATACTTGATGATATCTTAAATGCTAGGTGTGAATATGAGTGAAATAACCTTGTATTTATGCTTAATAAGAATTACTGAAATTACTACACTACAAGCCAACATAAGATTTAGGAGAATAAAATCTTGCCAGAAATTTGAATTAAATTTGGTTTTGGGCCAAATGAGACTCATTCACCGAAGGTGGTGAATGAGTCCCATCAAGCATAATGTATGGGACCAAAAATGAAAAGTGCTTAGAAATCTATGAAATTTCGTTTGGGGAAAAAAGACCTAGGTGGGACCCATTCAACCAAGGTGGAAAATGAGTCCTAGATCACTAAGTTTTGGCAACACAATCCAAAAACACCTAAATTATGATTGGTGTTAGGATTATCCTCAAAAAGATGCAATAAATGAGCCTTGTGGATACAAAATAGGGCCAATTAAAGTATAAGAAAGCCCAATTTTTAATGAAAATCCTAGAAAAATGTGAAAGTGTGTTACAACATTTTACAACACTCCAAATAAGGAAAGATTAATGCTGAAAAGAGGTTTGTTAGGTTTAAATAATTAATAAAACCTTAGAGAAGTTTGAAAGTGAGTTACAACACTTCACAACACTTTAGCAAGGTACCATTTGAGTCCATTAGTTCAAAAGGACCCAAGACCTAAAGTGAATGTGGCAACCACATTAGAACACTAAATCAAGGCAACATTAAGACTTATTTCACAAGGAGGGTCCAAACAAGTGTGAAAATGTCCCCGATGACATTTTTTGACACTACACCATTATCTGAAACTAATGCGAAAGGGAGACCAAAATGAGCAAGAATATGTTCCAATATGAAATGACATATTGTATTAGCTATTACATAATGAAGAGGGATAGCTTCTACCCATTTTTTGAAATAGTCAGTTTTGGTAATGATAAGTGTGTGTCCAACAGAAGGAGGTGGTGATATCTTTCCAATAAGATCCAAACCCCAAACCGAGAATGGCCAAATAGGAACTTGGGAGTGAAGCTCAAAAATAGGAGCATGAATCAAATTGTTATGTTCTTGAAATTTATGACATTTCTTTACATACTCAAAGCAATCTTGTTCCATGTATCTTTAATAATATCCTATACGAACTTATTTTTGAACTAACAATCTTCCTCTAAAATGTGCCCCACAAGCACCTACATGAGCTTCTTCAAGTGCTCTAGGGATTTTGGATTGTTTAAGAAATCTAAGTAAAATACCATGAAATTATCTTCTATATAAAATGTTTGCAATTATATACTAGATGCAAGCTTTCAAAGATGAGCTCAAGTGTTCTTTGTTGTAAGCTCAAGAAAGGTACCATATTTTAGATAGTTGAATACTGTTGTATACCATTCACTAGATTTTTTAGTATTAGTTGATAACATTTATTTTCTTTTATCCTTTATCAATGGTTTAGAGATAATTTGAATTGTGAATGTGAAATCAGCGAGAGGATCTTTGGGAGATACAAGGGAAGCAGCGCTTGCCATTGCATTTGCATGTCGATTATCCCTCCATGGTATGTTGTCAATTGTATAAAATTCAAATTTGTCTAATAATTTCATCATGAGGTCTTTATATCAAATGAGCTTATCACTTTTTGTTTGATATGAAAACTTTATCTATTTAATGATTAAGAGGGAATAACCAAATATAGAAATGTGTTTAACATTTAATCCTAATCCTACACCTATGCCAACTATTAAAGCTTCATACTTTGCAGTGTTATTTGTATATACGAAGTTTAAAAGGAAAGATAAGGGAACAAGCTTACCTGAAGGAGGAATTAATATAACTCCTACCCCAGAGCCAGTTTGATACTTAGAACCGTCAATGTACAATTCCCATGTTTCCTTGTTTTTTTTAATAGTAAACACATTCTCATTAGGGAATGAGTCTATATTAGGTAACATTAGGGGAGAGGGAGCATTAGCTAATTGGCCATTCAAGACTTGTCCTTTAATTTCCTTTTGAGAGACAAATTTAAGATCAAACTTAGTTAATAGCATAACCCATTTATCTAAGTGTCCTGCTAAATCTATTTTAGCAAAGATGTTGTTTAAAGGATTGAGATTTGTCGTCACATGGATTTCAACATTTTGTAAGTAATGTCTCAATTCACTAGTAGTGAACACAAGAGTCAAACATTTTTTTCTATTATTGTATATTGTGTCTCATAATCAAACATAGTTCAACTAATATAATAAATAGGATGTTCTTTACCATTGTTGTCTTATTGACCCAACAATGTTGCGAGTGCATGGGCCGATGCTATTGTATAAAGGATAAATGGTTTGTTTTACATAGAAGGTTGTAAAACAGGTGGAATAGCTAGATAATCTTTCAAAATCTCAAAATCCTATTTACAATCCTTGGTCCAATTAAACTAAACCTATTTCTGTTGACAAAGATTTTGGCACCCGAATGCTCTCTAAGACTTCTAGGGTTTTTCACCTAAAAGGAGGGAGATGGGCCAAAATGGGCCAAAAAGAAAGATGATTATTAATATAAAACCTAAGAAGTGCAACTTGCTGGAAAACACACTATGATATCCAAAAAGGTGAAATAAATGTAATAAATGACAAAATAAAGATGCAAGACAAAAACTATGCACCTAGACACTGATGAAGAGATGACTGGGGATTACAGAGACCTCTGAAATTCTAGTATTTTTTATTTTTAATCCAACTAGGACACTAACACCAAGTTGGGTGACTTAGTCCCAGATTAGGGAAACTACCCAAAAACCCTTTCAGACAAATGGGTATCCGAATCTACAAAAAATTCTAAAAATAGGTTCAGTGGCACTAAGTCGCCACTACTGGTGACTTGGTCTACTTCTGAATTTCTAAAAAATTGAAAGTGGAAATGGAAGCCCTTAGTCTGTACTTTGGTTCCATACAAGTGTGCACTTCTAAAACTCTGATTTTTAGGCCTGAAAGTGACTTTTTGTTGATATTTTAGCTTGGTCAACAAGGATATGTCTTCAACAAGTCTTCAAACCCTCAAAGTGTCTAAATCTGCAAACAAACAATGAAAGAGAAAGAAATGGTGAATGTTAGGGCATGGGGGTTTGCCTTGGTCAAACCCTTTTTTAGGTAATTAAACCAAATGAAGAAAGAATGTAATGAATCATGCAATAATAGATTTAATGCCTCACCATAATATTTGATCTTGAATTTATACAACAAAACATGAAGAATCTACCCTTGAATGTCCTTGGAAGCAATATTAATGACCTGCAATGATAAAACCCTTGCTTGCTTTACTTGAGAACATGATGAACGATGGATGAATAATGATGAGTTATGAATTAGGTCAAATGAGAGGGAAAACCTTATATTTATACACAATTATACCTTAATTCCCAAAAATACCTCATCACAGGCCGACCTTAGGTCTTAAGGAATTGAAACATGAAAGAAATTTAAATTTATTTTAACTTTTGGGCCAAATGAGACTAAGTCGCCACTAATGGCGACTTAGTCCACTTGGGAATTTTTAAGTGGATTTCAGGAATTGTGATATTTCAAATAATGTTTATCAGTTTCCTCTTCAACAAGACACTTAAGTAAGGCTTCTAAGTGTATAAAGGGGACATTTAAAGCATAAGAAAGGTGTAAATATTGATGACAAGCCTAAGAAAGTGTGAAAGTTTGTTACAAGACTTTACAACACTTTGAAATAGGTCTTGGTAAGGTTATTTAGGTGAATTATGATATTATGGTCTTACAAAAGTGTGAAGATGTGTTACAACACTTTACAACACCTTCACAAGACATTATTAAATGCAATTTGTTGAGTTTGCAAGGGTCCAAGACTTAGTTTGGATGTGTAAAACACCTCACAACACCAAATCAAGGCCTCATTAAGTCCAATTTTTCATCAATCATTTCCCAAATCAAGCAAATTATACACTTTTTGATGACACATTTAGCCCCAACTTTAGTGAGAGGATGAACTTGCTTCAAATTCATGCTAAAGTAGACATTTAAGAAGAGTCCAACCATACCAATGCAGATGAAAAAGGATGACAAAGATCCAACAGGGTTGTGCAAGCCCCCAAGATCCAAGATCCTAAGTCAAGCCAACATAAGCACAAGAAACACACACAAAGTGAATGACTTGCAGTGAAACAAGATATGCGATCATGCAATGGAAAGAACAAAAAACTAAGATGAAAAGGTGGATCAAGCTTTGACCATTTTTCCAACACATTATGGATTAGATCTAGGCTTGTTTGTTTGGAAAAAGAAATGTATACTCACTCTGGGGTGATGAAACCATGGCTATCTATTAGGTGAGAAATCCCAAAAGTATACTTCCTCTGGGGCCACAGAACTTCTGGTTGTCTGTGGGGTGATAAAGCCCAAAAGGTGAGACACATACAACCAATATGTGCTCAAAAACACATAAGTGGCTATGGGGAAAATTCATGCCTCGGAATGGGCTTCCCGCTCAACCATACCAAAGTTATACCTCTTGATAAATTTAATAAGGACCACAATGGAAATAGTTTTCAAGCTCTATGAGGTAAGAAAAACTTTGTATGCTTGACACTCACAGAGAAATAGGATCGTACCATAGGAATGCAAGATGTGTTATGCAAGGTGGCCATATAACAATTGTTGTAAATGGTAAAATAGTGCAAGGAATGTTCAAAGGGATTTTACTTAGTTCATGCAAGGTCTCATCTTAGGGAACATTGTGCTTAACCTCTCCAAGAGAGGATGTGCCAAAGGAGTATCACATTTTTGGAGGGAATCAAGCCTAATGACTCCACCAAGAAATGGACACATCCCAAGAAGAAAAAAATTGCACAATGAAATGTGAGTGTCAATGTATTCCCCCACTTTAAAGCCGTTGTGAACACTGGTATTGTGAGCAATTTCTTTAAAGTAGAAGAAGTAGAACATGAGAGCTTACTTGGAAATCCCTATGCCAAGTCATATGTTTCCTAGAAGCTACGCCATGAAAGAGGGAGTATGTCACATGAGAGCCAACTTAAGGAATTTCATTAATGTCCCAAGGTTGTTCTTATATGTTTATGAAAGGTGAACAGTGAGCCAAAAGATACAATGACAAGTGACATACAAAGACAAGGCTGTCAAATCCCATGCCCCCACTTAGTGCAGGACAAGGGTGAGCTGGACTGATTAATGAAATGTATGCTAGAGTGAAAATTAGTTTCAATTAGAGGAATTAGGTGCCCCCACATAAGGGAGAACACAAAACTACTTAAGATGTTGGATTTTACTACTCAAAGCCTTACATTCATTAGTGGAGTGACCATGAACTCTATGATAGGGACAAAATGAATTGTTGTAATAGAATTTCTTTCGAGTTCTTGGAGGAAGGGTGATAAAGTGATCTTGGAGAAGTATTGACAAGATACCCTCTTGATCAATTGTACAAGGTGGTCCTATAGTTTGCAGCAAAGATACATCTTGGTTAGATGTACAATATGTCCTATCTATGCAAGACTCTTTAGATTGCGAGATTTTGGGCTCTCCTTTATAGGATGGTGTAAAATCTAATGAATTCAATTCATTAGTGTTTTGTGAGATGACATTGATATTAAGCGAAGGTGTATTTGTTTGTTTGATTTCTTGTAAAGGATAACAATCAATACCACTAGTGTTTATCATCGTAGAAGGATGTTTTGTAATAGTGTTGATGTTGAGTGAAGGCTTTGTGATTTATATCAAAAGACAATAATGAAGACCATGCGTGGTTTGTTGTGTGATAGGATCAATAGGGTTGTAGATACCTTTTTCATTAGCACCACATCCATTTCTAGTGTATCCAAGTTGTTTCATAAGCTCATAACCTTTTCCATAAAGCTTTTTCATTTCTTTTGAATCGGGTGGTTGTTTGTTGTTGTGTTCATCAAAGGTTGTTGTATAAATTTGTATGTTTTGGTCTAAAGTGGTTGAGGAAGATGCTTTTGAAGGATCTACTGAGTTGTGTGTTGACATGACTGTGTCAAAGTATTTTGATGTAAGCTTGCATTCGTCCATGAGTGGTGGTGTGAAGTCTAAGCCCCAATCATCATCTAATAGCATTGTGACTTGTTTAATATGTTGTGTTTGGGATTTTTATTGAGTGGTTAGGGTTAAGGTGTTCAAGGGGTTCTCTTTGTTTTTCTCAAGGTATAAGTGACTATAAGGCTCATGATCAACATCAAGTATTTGGACTATGTTATTGTAAACATATTTCATTTTATGATGAAGAGTTGAAAGCACTACATTCATCTCATGAATCCATGGTCTTCCTAAAACGATATTATATGAAAGATTATGGGGCATGGCATGGATTGGGGTGTGCAATGTGACTACTCCAACTGTAATAGGTAAAGTGATCACACCGAGTGGTTTCTTTTCTTCATTTTCAAATCTCTTAATAGATAAAGAATCAAGTTGAATTCTTGATCTATCCACACAAATCTTATCCAAGAGTTTTACGCTACACACATTAAGAGCATAGCCATTGTCAATAAGAGTTCACTTTATCCGTGTCACATTGTATTGAGCTATGATCATGAAAGCATCGATTTTATTTTGCACTTCCAAAGGAGGGAGTTCACTTTGGTGGAAAACAATGTCAGCAATCAATCCTTGAATTATGGTTGCTATGTCATTTGGTTGTGCAATAGAAGGGATAGGAATTTTTTGTAAGGCCGTTTGGAACATAGTGTGATAGGTAGGTGAATTATGAAGAAGGTCCCAAAGGGATATGTTTGTGGGAGTATTTTTAATTTTTTCAACAAGATCATACTCCCTAGGAGTTAATTGAGGAGCACTAGGAAAAATGGGATTAGGAAAAGGTAATGGTGTTGAGGTGGGTTGTGGTGGTCGCAGATTGTTGCAAGTGTAATGTGTGTGAGAAAAAACATCATGTGTAGGTGGATAAAGGGTAAACTCGGGTTTAGGTGGAGGTGGAGGTTTATGTGAAGGTGGGTAAGGGATGAATTTAGGTTGGGTTTGAGTTTTTTGTTTGTGTGAAGGTGGGTAGAGAATGAGAGGATTCTTCAAATGTCCCATGGGGTATGTATGAGGTCCATTTATTGAGGGGGATTTATTGGAAACTAACACATTCATAATCTCAGAGGTCTTGGTTTGATGTATCTCTAATAAATGGAAATCTAGAATCACCTATTTATCTAAGGAAGACACATTACTATGGCTACCATTTTCTAGAACCATGATATTCTCCCTAGGAGAAGAGTTTTTAGGAGAACTAATAATCAAATTTTCTTGACATTCATGAATTGGTTCTTCTAAAATGACTTCATTGCAAGTAGGGGAATGATCAATTGTTGGATTTTCATATTTATCGAGAGTGGGGAAATTAGGAGGAGACTCTATTTGATTGTCATTTTTCTGTAAGGTCTCATTCTGTTGTTCCATATTATCCATCTTAGTAGGAGAGCTTGTAATATGTTCACCCAAGTTTGAATTTTGTAAAATAGCTTCATCACAAGTGGGGGAGGAATCAAGAGAAGGACCACTATGATTTTCAAATAGATTGTTCCAAATGGTTGGAGCATTAGGGAATGGAGGGTCAAGATTCTCATGACTCTTTATGGGTATATCATTCTAACACCAACCTATCCTCTTTGCATCGAGGAGGGATATTAGAAGAAGGGAAATGTTGATTGTTATGGTTAGGGATACTATTTAGGAATGTTCCTATAATCTCATGTTCTTATTGTCTATCATCTTCCAAAGGGGAATGAGGAGATGGACAATCAAGACTCTCAATGCATGTATCTTCCTTCACCAAGATACCTGCATCACTAATAGGAGAGGTATCAGTTGAAGAACAAGTATGATTGTTATGATTGTCTACACTACCATTCTCACCAATGGGAAATGTAATAGTAAGGATTGTGTCAATGGTTTGAACATGTTTCTTAAAGACCTCATCATAGTAATCAAAATTGAACTCATAAGGGTATGTGCAGGATCATCATGGAAAAAATAGGCCCTTAAGTGGCAAAAAAATCAAAAAAATCAGAGTTAGGCAACTTGATGTAAAAAATTGAATAAGATATCTATATTATTTCAAAAATATGTAACAATAGAATCTGTAGAAAATTGAATGTAGTTTCTAAACTACTAAGTTTGTTTACAAAAAAAAGAAATCTATTTGGTGAAAATTTGAAATTTCAATGCAGTAGTACTTCAATTTTAGGGAAAAAATAAGAAGTAGGTGTCTGTTTGACCACCCTAACCACAATAAAATGATAATATTTTTTTATAATATTTTACATATAAGTAGAGGACTCATGTCCCGATGTGATGCATATTTTTTTATATTTTTTTTCTAAGTAAATAATTAATTATGAATTTTTTATTACAACTTTAAAAAAATATAAAAAACTCATATGTCTAACCACCTTAACTTGGTACAAAATTCATGAAATTAAATTTTTATTTTTTTAATCCTATAGTATGTGAAACATAGAATGTGATGCATGTTTTAGATTCAAAAAATTTGATACCGTTTGAAAGCTATAAATGTTTTTCAATCAGTCTATCAATTAGGAATTTAGTCATAATTTGAATAGAAAATGAATAATAATTACATATTAAATTCAAAGTAAAGCATAATTTATATTAGTGGAAAGCTGAGAATCTGCTTAAAAAACCCTTTATGTTTCATCAATTTTGGTTAAAAAAAATCGTCAGCCACATACCCATCATATTGCCACTTTTTGGCCCATCATGATCCTGCACATACCCATAAGAGGGGATTTTGTATTTATGCAATCCATTTTTAACCAAATCAAAACTACATCTCTTGAAAGAGAACATGCTATCATTGAAAAGTGCAATGCAATGACCTAAAATGAAATGTTTAAATGAAATTTTCAAATGTGAAATAAGGTAATTTTCTGATTACATTATGCATCAACCTGGAAGATGAAATGTTGGAAATATAAATTTGAAATTAAATAATGCATGAAATGAGAAAATTTAGACTAGATCTAATGAAATGCATGTTATAGAAATTTAGCCAACTAATACAGATAGGTAAGGGCAGCAAATAGAAGCTTAAAAATAGGGTTTTCAGCTCTGTAAAAGGTAGTTTTAGGGCTGAATAGGGACTAAGTGGCCCAAGGTGGTGAATTAGTCCTAGTAGGAATTTTTTTGAGAATTTTTAGATTTTTTTGATGGATTTTGATATTTTTTGTGTTGTATGATGCATACCTAAGAGACCAATGCAAAATTTCAGAAATGTTCAATGATTTAAGATGCAAAAGTGCTCATAATTGAGATGATTTCAAAAATGACTACCCTTAAATGATGTTTTTGACCTGGAGGAATAAAAAAAATGTTCCCAAAACTTTCTAAACTTATAGTATATGATACTAGGTGGATTAGGAAGCACAAAAGTGAGGTTTTTGACACTATATCAGACAATGAAAAATCTAGACTGGGACTAAGTCGCCCAACATGGCAGATTAGTCCCAGTTAGAATTTTTTTCAAAATTTCCAAAAAAATTCAATGAATTTTGATGCTTTTTAGTTTGTATGATGCAGGAAATGTAGAATTTCAGAAAGTCTCAATGAAATTATATGCAATAATGCAAGCTAAATGATTTTTTCACTAATGCAAGTTTCTCAAACCGTAGAATGCAAAACAATGCAAAACCTAATGCAATGTTGATGCAAGCTATATATAGGCTGATGAAGGGATCCAAATCAGAAAAGAAAAGTGTTCAAAAGTTAGGTTCACAAAAATGTGGACAAATATTTTGGCACCCTAATGCTCTCTAACACTTTTAGGTTTTTTCACCTGAAAGGAGAGAGATGGGCCAAAATGGGAAATGTCCTCATTCAATATTAATGTAAAGAGGGATGCAATATGCCTAAATGAAATGTATTAATACAATAAATTGAAAAAGAAAGATGATTATTAACACAAATCCTACAAATGCAACTTGTTGGAAAACACACTATGATATGTAGAAAGGTGAAATAAATGTAATAAATGAAAAAATAAAGATGCAAGATAGAAACTATGCACCTGGAAGCTAATGAAGAGTTGACTGGGGATTACAGAGACCTCTAAAATTCTAGAAATTTTATTTTTTAAGCCAACTGGGACACTTATGCCAGGCTGGGCAGCTTAGTCCCAGATTGGGCAAACTACTCAGAAACCCGTTTCGGTCAAATGGGTATCTGAATCTACAAAAACTTCCAAAAAATAGGTTTAGTGGGGCTAAGTCACCACTACTGGTGACTTAGTCCACTTCTAAATTTTTGAAAATTGGAAAGTTGAAATGAAAGCCCTCGATCTGCACTTCAGTTCCCTACAGGTGTCCACTTCTAAAACTCTAATTTTTGGGCCTGAAAGTGATTTTTTGTTGATATTTTAGCTTTGTCAATAAGGAGACGTCTTCAAAAAGTCTTCAACCTTATCTTCAATTATCTTCAAACCCTAAAAGTGTCTAAATCTGCAAACACACAATGAAAGAGAAAGAAATGGTGAATGTTAGGGATGGGGGTTTGCCTTGGTCAAACCCCTTTTTAGGTAATTAGACCAAATGAAGAAAGAATGTAATGAAGCATGAAACAATGGATTTCATACCTTGCCATGTTGTTTGATCTTGATTTTTTGTAGCAAAACATGAAGAATCTTCCCTTGAATGTCCTTGGAAGCTATCTTAATGACTTGCAATGATAAAACCCTAGCTTTCTTGAATTGTGAACATGATGAATGATAGATGAATGATGATGTGTTATGAATTAGGTCAAATGAGAGGGAAAACCTTACATTTATACACAATTATGCCTAAATTCCTAGAAATACCTCATCACTGGCCGACCTTAGGCCTTAAGGAATAGAAACATGAAAGAAATTTAAATTTATTTTAACTTTTGAGCCAAATGAGACTAAGTCACCACTAATGGTGACTTAGTCCACTTGGGAATTTTTAAGTGGATTTCAAGAATTGTGATATTTCAAACAATGTTTATTGGGTTCTTCTTCAACAAGACACTTAAGTAAGGCTTGTAAGTGTATAAAGGGGTCATTTAACGCATAAGAAAGGTGTAAATATTTATGAATAGCCTAGGAAAGTGTGAAATTTTGTTACAAGACTTTACAACACTTTGAAATAGGTCCTGGTAAGGTTATTTAGGTGAGGATGTGTTACAACACCTTTACAAGAAATTATTAAATGCAATTTATTGAGTTTGCAAGGGTCCAAGACTTAGTGTGGATTTGTAAAACACCTCAAAACACCAAATCAAGGCCTCATTAAGTCCAATTTGTCATCAATCATTTCCTAAATCAAGCAAAGTATACACTTTTTGGTGACACAATTTCTTATGTAGTTGCGTGAATGCTAATATTTGGTCCGCTAAGGATGCTACAAAATGATAGATAGCCTGAATTATTCCTTGTAAAGTAATCAATTCAGAAATGTTTCTAGGAGGTGGCATGTTAACTATAGCATCATTTTTCTTCGTGTCTACCTCAATTCCTTTGTGAGATACTGTAAAACCTAAAAGTTTTCCACTATCTACACCAAAGAAAAACTTCTTCATGTTCAATCTTATGTCATATTTTTTCACTCACTCAAAGATTTTTTAAATAATATTCACATTGTCTTGTCATGTTAAATATTTGGCTAGAATATCATCAACGTTATCTTCCAAAATCTTATCTATGTAATCATGAAATATCAATGTCATAGCTCTTTGATATGTTGCACCTATGTTTTTTAATCCAAAAAGCATCACTACCCAACAAAATGTTCCCCAAGCTATAGTAAATGTTGTTTTCTATTGATCTTGAGGGTTAATAAAGATTTTATTGTATTGAGAAAATCCATCCATGAATGACAAAAAAGCATGTCCGACAATGTAATATACTATCATGTCAATAGAAGGTGGGTATGTGCAGGATAATGATGGGCCAAAAAGTGGCAATAAGATGGGTATCTGGCTAGCGCCTTTTTTCTACCCAAAATTGATGAAACAAAAAGGGTTTTTAAAGGAGATTCTTATCTTTCCACCAATATAAATTATACTTTACTTAGAATTTAATAAGTAATTATTATGCATTTTCTATTCAAATAACGACTAACATCCTGATTTATAGACTGATTGAAAAACATCTATAGCTTTCAAACGGTATCACACTTTTTGAATCGAAAACATGTGTCACATTCTATGCTTCACATACTATAGGATTAAAAAAAGAAAATTTGAATTTCAAGAAGTTTTGACCAAGTTAAGGTGGTCGGACATACAAGTTTTTTATATTTTTTAAAAGTTGTAATAAAAATTCATAATTAATTATTTACTTGGAAAAAATTTAAAAATATGCATCACATAGGGACATGATTCCTCTACTTATATCTAGAATCTTATAAAAAAATATTATCATTTTATTGTGGTTAGGGTGGTCAGACAGGACACCTACTTCTTATTTTTTCCTTGAAATTTAAGTACTATTGCATTGAAATTTTAAATTTTCACCAAATGGATTTTTTTTTTTTAAAACAAACCTAGTAGTTTAGAAACTACATTCAATTTTCTATATATTCTATTGTTACATATTTTTAAAATAATACAAATAACTTATTCAAATTTTTACGTCAAGTTGCCTAACTCTGATTTTTTTGATATTTTTGCCACTTAAGGGCTTGTTTTTTCCATGATGATCCTGCACATACCCAGGTAGAGAAAACTCATCTTTTAAAGATGATTTATTAAAATCTCAAAAGTTCATTCACATCCTAATATGATTGTTAGCTTTCACAACTATAACAATGTTTCTCAATCTCAGCCTTAACCAATAATGGTATCTTAGGATTCATCTTTCGTATTTTTTTTCACACCCATTTAGCATCCTTTGTAAGGACTATGTTGTGTGTTACTATCTTAGCATCAATTCATGGCATATCCGAATAATTCAAAGAAAAGAGCTTGGTAAAGCCATTAAGTAAGGTTTCATGGTCTTCTTGTTCATCTTCATCGAGGCACTTTCCTATTTTAATCACTTTTTCTTCATTATTTATATCCATTGGTACATTGATTGTATCTCCCAAAGGAAGTGTATTTTGTTTTAGAATATACAGGTTATATTCTTCTTTTTCCTTGTCACTTTCATTAATTTCCTTGTCTTCATCTTCTTGTTTAGTACTACCAATATAACATGTAACCCATTTATTTTTGGAAGTGACTCATCATCTTCAAAGTATTGCAATGATACTTCACAAGTTGCATCGATCAATTCCAGATGCTTCAAGGTGAGAGTTGGTTTTGTATCAATGGGAATTTTCTAGATTAGAGTTAGTAGATTAAAGCACAAAACAAAAACCCAAAGACCTATGCAGTACAATGAAAGTTAAAACAAATTAAAATGACTATACCAGTTGATCTGCGAAGCTTCCATGATTCACCTCCATAGCACCTTCTAATTTGCTGCAAATATAATTGTTTCCCTTAGATCAAGTGTGTGAGCAATTTGACTATGACAATGTCCTAAACAAGCTTTGAAGGACTTGAAAATGACCAAATGATCAATATGCCTATGCCTAAGAATCAATAATGAAAATATGTCGAATGCAAATATCAAGAATTGTGCGTAATAATTTGTAAGTCCAAAATGTGAGCAAAATTGACATTTTATAGAAAATACAATTTTGGATGGACGACCAAGATTAAAAGCTGATAGAATCCTAAAATTAGAGGTGAAGATTGCGTGTGACAACCCATAATTAAGGTTAGGAAAAAAATATTAAATGAGTGGCCAAGATGCCATTTGATAAATTCAAATCGGCGGTCAAGAATAAATGTGACAATTAGCCAAAAAGATAAAGATATTTGAAAATCAAGAAGATAAAGATTGGATGGAAAATAAGATTTAGAAAATCATGAGTTTGATCAATTACTTGATTTATGGAAGAATATTACCACTTTTGAATTAAAATTAATTCAAAATGTGGATTTTGTGCCACAATAAATAATATTTTTAGATTATTTACTAAAACGAAGTGACAGTTAATAATGTGAGGTTATTTTAAATAATTTATTTATTTAAAATGAGAGAAATGTTAAATTAGACAATTAAATAATTAAACATAATTATTTAATTTAGAGGATATGACCAATAATTAAATAAATTAATAAATCCATTTAATTATGAGAATTAGTGACATATTAAATAAGTAAATAAAATTCATTTATTTAATAATCAAGAAGACATAAGGAAATTAAATAAATTAAGAAATTTATTTAATTGTAAGAAGATAATAGACCCTTAGTGATGTATTGAATAAATAAATATAATTTATTTATTTAATAATCATGAAGAATAAAAAGACATGAATTAATTAAATAATAATAAATTATTTAAGTATTAGTGGAAGGTGGACTAGGGACATAATTAAAATTTCATAATTATGGTAGGATGAAAGTGGTAAAAATAGAGCTTGTAGGCTTAGGTCATTTTTATGTGTCTACATTTTTCCCCTCTTTGTCATAATGTAGCATATCGTATTGTGACAAAGAAAACAAGTCAAAAATATGGCCCAGTGCAAAATACGATGAGGAAGAATGATGAGGAGGGTAGCAGTATGCCCCCTTGAGAGGATAATTGGATTCCAAGAACACGAGTGTGCTCTCAAAAATGGATGAGAAGAATAGAAGATGATGGGACAAGAAAGTGTTAGTGCAAAAGATATAGATGATGAAGATGCAGACTAGATGAAATGTTAGAGGGGAAATGAAGAAGGGTGGGATGTGAAAGGAATCCTTCAACATTTTCCAAAGTACTAATAGTCGTTGCTTGAATCATCATTGGGCGGTAAAAAATGACACAAATGGACAAAAAACACCATGGTATAAAATAGACCAAGGTGTGCAAGGTCATCCACTTGCAAAACAGATAGTTGCAGACAAGAAATGTCCTAACTCATACTAAGGGCTCAGTTTCCCTAGTATTTTTGTCAAGACAATCCACAGACATCAGTCAAAGAAAATAAAATAGGTCATCAGACGTCATCGCACCTCTAAATCCTTCATGGAACATCCTTGAGGTAGCTAGCAACATGACCAAAAGACAAAAAGATAAGACAAAAATAGATAAAAAAAGTCAAAAGCTAAGACAAAATAGACCAGAAAGATTAACAACCATTTAATTGTGTTGATTGCCAATGTTTGTTTGCTAAATATTGATTGTTTGATGCTTTGACAATTTTGACAGTTTAAGAGTTTTTCCAATTCGACGGTGTTGACAGTTTTGATGGGGCCTATTGTTAGGAAGGACACATCATGAAAAAGGAAAATGACATGTTAACGAGGTCCAAGTCCAAGGACACATCTTGAAGAGGACCAAAGAGTGACAAGATTGACATTTTGACTAATGTTTTGGCAATTTGACTGATGTTGACTATATGACTTATTGGACTATGTTGTCTATTAGGTCACGATTGAAATGTTGACATTCAAATGACTGTCTTGTGTCTGAATTTGACTATGTCTAACTTATTTAACAATTGTGAAAAATGTCATGATTTTATTTGGACAAACCTAAAAGGACTAACCTAATGTCTCAGGGACTCAAAGAGAGCCTTGCCTACATAGCAAAAGTGCAGAGACAATGTAGTTCGAAAAATGACCAAGACTGACTGACATGACCGAATGGACTTGAAATGACTCTATTTTTGGGATTTTTGACATATATTTGAAGGTTTTATGTTTTGGACATATTTTTGTTTTTTTGATTCTTGACATTTTATGATTTTTATATGTGACGATTGTGAAAAATACCATGATTTTATTTGGACAAACCTAAAAGGACTGACCTAATGTCTCAGGGACTCAAAGCGAGTCTTACCTACATAGCAAATGTGCAAAGACAACGTAGTTCGACAAATGACCAAGACTGACTGACATGACCGATTGGACTTGAAATGACTTTGTTTTGGGGATTTTTGACATTTATTTGGATGTTTTTGTGTTTTGGACATATTTTGGTTTTTTTGGATTCTTGACATTTTATGATTTTTAGATCTTTTTTCAGGACTTTTTCTGATGTTTTTGGATTTTTCCATTTTATGTTTTTTTTTGGACTTTCGACAATTTATAATTTTTTGGGACTTTTGACAGTTTATGAGGATCACGACAAATGCATATGAATGATGCCTATGCATGAGAATCCAAAGACAAACATGATTGTGCCCCTAGTCAAGATGAATACCAATTGAAAAGTGATGAAAATGTTGTTTGACGTGGGAATGATGCATCTCAAAACAATGCGAGGATGACGATAATGTGACAAAAATATCGAGGTCTACAGCCAAGCCAGGAACAAATTCAAGTAATTTTTTGGATAATGTGCTTGTATGGATTAGACTCATTGCATTTGAAATGACTTGGTTAGGACTAGATGGGATGATGAAGTATCCTTAGACCATTTGACAAGGGAAAGCCAAGATAGGTGATAGACATGAAAGGATGAGAGGTGGCCTTGGTAAAAGGCATGAGACATGAGACTAAAGGAATTGTCATATGATTTTCAAGAACTATGTGACATAAGGATAATGAGGTTATGAAAGTAATGACATTACATTTCATGAATCGTATATGACCAAAGGATGAACATGTCAAGAGTTTTCCCAAAACATGATTTATGTGTGCCAGTTTTATGTTAAGACCAAGGTAAGTGGGAAAATGGACGGAAATGATATGAATGAAATGGATGGGTCTAAATGTGATGAGGAAAGCATGGGAAATGAGACAACTTGCTCCCAAGTGCAAAAGTGCACATAGACAATTTATTTTACACATGATGCCTATTTTCCAGGTTTTCATCATGGTACTTATCTAGGGCGCCTATTTTCCAGGTTTTCACCATTGGACGAAATTTTTCTCTTTACTATTTTCTTGACTTTTTTTATTTTTTTGGTGTCACCAAGACACCTATTTGCCAGGTTTTCATCAAGGTGGCAATTTTTTTATCATTTTTCATTTTTTTTTTGATATTTTTGGATAGCCTTGATGTTTTAGATGACCATTGATTGTTTTGAATCCACTGATGATGTTGATGTAGAGACTGGGGTCATGATATGCTAATAATTACGTTTCTAAAGCAATTGTCATGTCAGGATCATAAATCTTGCATAGAACTGATTGATGTCATTGTGATCCTTGTCAACACTAGAGTTGGCCTTATCAGAATACACATATTGCGATAGAGTTCCATGAGGGTCCTTGTGATAAAGAGTTGATGTCATGATGCGATGTATTTGTGACATGGTATCTTTGGACTTTAGATGAGATATAGGATTATGACAGATGATGGTAGACGTGGAAAGGTTGTTTGGACGTTTAAATGAATCATTGTTTATTTTCCAAACTTGGTATGGTGGATGACAGATTTTGGAGGGATGGCGTATGGAACCAACACCTTTAGATGCCTTTATTGATGACCATTTTGAAGGAGGTGGACATGTGTTATATGTGGGAGTCCTCTTGTCTTGTGGCTCCACATTATGATTGAGTTTTTTTTTGACATATTTTCTATGCTTGATCCACTTGTCTTTGGGATCCATTTTAATTTCATTTGTCCACTTTTCTTTTTGTTTGATTCAATGGCATTTAACATTTGATTTTGATCTTTTGATTTGTATGACTTTTGTTTTTGTTGGTTCCAAAGGGAAGGTTTAAGATGTTGAGAATGACAGTTTATGGTGTGGGTGGACGGGGTGTTGTCAACAATCTTATGAAAAGGATTTCTCATGGAATATATTTTGATGTTTGTATCGGACAAGGTTTCCCCCAGTATCGACGAGGCTCCACTAACATCATTTGATTTCCTGACTGAAGAATAGCCAAGACCTTGATGTCTATAAGTTTCCTAGAGATGTATTGGCTCTTGAATGCCTTGCTCATGTATTCCTAGTCCTTTTCCTTGATATTACATGCTTTGAAAGATTTTGTTTTCGATGGGGTATTTATTGTTTTGAAAGAAAGATGCTAACCCATCATGATGTATGTGGTCACTGTTACCTGGAATGTTTTTGTTTGCAAGGAAGCCCGCTCTAACAAAGATAGATGACCCTAGTTGATAAAGTGTCTTAGCTTCATTATCATGTTGGAAATATTTATAACTGATATCTTTGGTCTGATCTTGTGACATGTCAGCTTCAGATGATTCTATTGGTGCTTCCAAGTTGATGTCGAAGCCATCGTTATGGTCAGTGTCATAGAGTCTAGTAAAATCAGCTCTAGATCGATCATTTTCAAATATGTTCATAATGGAGGACTCTTGTTCTTGAGGAATATTGTCTATGTGTGTCATGGAGGCATGTGTCTCATTTTGGAAAGTGTCAATAGTTGAGGCCTGTATAGGTTCGGCAAGTGTTTGATCATGAATGGCATAAAAGTCAAGGAGTGGATAATTTTGAACTTTTTGGTCAAAGATCGGGTTGTCATGGATGATATAATTGGGATTGAAATATTTGTCAAGGGTAGGTGTATTTTGTATGTCATGATTGTTTTGAAGGAATTTTTGAATGGACTTTAAGATAGGGTCATGGGATGGACTACCTTGATCCTAACATGAAGGTGACATTATGATGTCATGCTTTGGACTTTCATTTTGACATTTATCCTCAAGTTTAGACAATGGGATTTGACTTTGGACAATGATAGAATTTTCATGACTAAAAGTGGCTTGTGAGGGATTGACTTGGAAAGGATGACTAGGATAAGACACAGGGACTTGGACTGGACTAGTTGGTGAAGGACGAGGCTATGACATGGAGACTTGGATTGGATTGGTGTAAGATTGACTAAAATAGGATGTGGATACTTGGATGGGATCAATATGGTATGATGTGGGACTTGACATGAGTTGGTAGATAGTTGATAAGGCATGTAGACTTGGACGAGATTGATAGGTGAAGGACTAGAATATGATGTGGAGACTCATGATGGACTAGTGGATAGTTGGTTTCCCTTGTCAAGGTTAGGATAAGGGTAATAACTGGACATGTGTTGGATATTAATGGTAGGATTTTCGTTAAGTGATTCTTGATAGTTAGGGTTGATGGATGGAGGACTTAGGCTAATGGGTTGTTGGTAGGAAGGGTACATAGGTGATGTTGGTCTCAAAGTATTAAATTCAAAGCCATGTGGTAGTTTAACCCCTTGGTCCAAGAGCATGGCTAGATACCTTTGAGGGTCATGTAGGACTATGTCTTCCACAAAGGAGGCTTCATCAAGATTTTGGGCTGCATCTTCTAAGTCTTCTGCAAATACGTGTTCATGTCGGTCTCTTTGTATGAATGGTTCAAAAAGGTTTTGTGATGAAGATGGCATGATCATGGAAGATTGTGTGTTCATGTTGTGAAATGGGTCAGAAAAAGTTAAGAATTGGTTTGTGTCATAATTATTATCGATGTTGGGATTGGAATCTTGCCCAAGGTTTTCCATTTGTCCTCTCTTTCTTTGAAGCCTAGTCTCAACCATAAAAGGGAATTACTCAAATGAGGATGATGAGAATGACAACTAAATGCAAGAATGACACTAGCCTATTTTTTTGGATTTTTTGGATAAAGGATGACAATGCAAGACTATGTTTTTGGATTTTTGATAATAAGGAATGGAATATGACAATGTTGTATAAAGAAAATGACTAATGCCAAAGGACAATGAAGACTAAGATGACAAGTTATGACACTATTTTTTTGTATTTTTGGAGGATTTCAATGCAAGGTGATAATGTCGTTTTCCTAAGGAAAATGACTAATGCAAGGTGATAAAATTGTCAAGAAAGGATGCCAAATGCCAAGGTGACAATGAGGACTAATGTGAAAATGTTGGTTAAGGAAATGACCAATGCAAAGTCTAGATGCCAAATGAGGACTATGATGGCAATATTTTGGATTTTAAAGATATGCAACCTATGAGGACTAAAATGATTTGAATGTCTAAGGTATGCAAATGCAAAGGTCTAAAATGATTTTCAAGAAGGTTTCCTAACCAACCTATGCTTGATCTATGTCTCAATTTTGGAATATGAAAGGACTTGTTTGAAGGACTAAATGACAAGTGAGTCTTCCTAACTAGACTTTTGAGTTGGAAGGATCTCAAAAAAGGACAATGACTAAAGAAGATAATGATGATTAAGTCCAATGATAACCTAATTTTGAAAGTCAAGATTTTGCAAAGTGAGGTAAGGTTGTCCTAATCCAAAATATGCAAAATGAGATGAGGACCTAAGTTTTTGGTTTATGACTTAAAATGCAAATGGTGAAGCCTAAGGATGAAGCTAAAATTTGCAAAGATGACCGTATGGTAAGATGCAAGCTAAAGCATACAAGGAATGAGAGATTTGAGAAATTTTCTGATCTAGTTTTGATAGAAGACTAAAAATGTTTGGACTTGAAGTTTTGGTAAAAAGTCTGATTTGTTTGAAGTTGATTGTTTGTTTCCAGATGTGTGAATGTTGTTTTCTTTGTTTCAGTATTTAGAAAACACTTGGAAAACATGATATTTTGATTGTAAACAAAAACAAATAAGACAAGTACAATCCTATGGTTAAGCCATGACAATATCTGCTAGATTCCACGTGGGTTTCCCCAACCCCATATCCTTAGCATGTGAATCTAGAAGCTTGGATGGACGGAGTCTCCCTGATAGTGCACTCTCTTCTTAGGCCAACCAAGCTTCCAACCCCCATGAAACTCCCATTACAGATTGATCACCTGTACTAAAGACTGCAAAGATGTAGATGCCTTCACAACAACCATTGTTGCGCTAGCAGATAGAAGGTTTTTGGCTGCTACACAAGAGTATTTAGTTTAGGACCCCCATTCGAGTGGCCATACATGGGGAACAAGATTAAGCTCTGTTTAGGAGGCACTCTAGTCTGAAGAGGTTAGACTCAATAGGGTTTTGGGGAGTACTACTTGGTCTGTATGACACATCTGCAATCATAATCCTAGGTTTTCCCATAGAATTCACATTTATATACTGGTCAAGGGTAGCTTGGCCTTAGCTCCATTGCCAGTTTGAGTCACCTTGGGGTGAGTACTTTTTCCCACCAATGCAAACCCAAATTCTAGAGTCAATAATCATTTCTCTTACACCCAGAACTACACAAGTGTGCAAGAGGAGAGGATACTTTGATTATTGAGTCAAGGTTACAAAAAAAAATGTGGGTCTGGTTTTCTGATCACCTAGTTTGCACAGGGTGAGAGCATAGTCACCTACCACCTTCAAGCACAATCAAGTAGAATAAAAGACATGTTCATTTTAGTGCACCATATGAAATGTTTTGTAATCTAAAAATCATAGACATAATGTTTCAAATTTGGACTTCTTGGACAAACGAATCTGTAAAACCACAAATTAGTAGTTTGAACAAATTGTCTTGGACCCTCGAAATATAAGTGCCACATGTTGCCAAAAAGAATTAGTACCCAAAAATCTCTAATCTAAAACATGCAATCTATTGAAATCCTAAACTAAATTACAAATTAGAAATCTAAACTAAATTAAAAAGTTAAAAATCTAAATTAAATTAAAGCTTATAAATATAACTAAATTAAAAAGTTAAAAATCTAAGTTAAGTCAAAAGTTCATCAGAAAATTACAATTTCAAATACATGTTTTTAACATAGCCGAATTAGATTTGATTATTTGAAGGCATTATTGATCTGAAAAATAGAGAATCAAAGAAGAGACCCCTACTAATTTTCTGAGAGATTTCCAAAAATATAAAAAAAGTCAAAAGAATTCCCTGTTTTACACCCAGAAACATAGATTTGTGAAAATCATACAGAAAAAAAATATCATTTTTTTTTGCATTGTATTTGACCTCCAAATTAAATTTGTAAAGCATGAACACCCATTAGAATTTCAAGAGATTTCCAAAAATGGAACAATTTTTGAGAAATTCACCGATTTGTGTCTAGAAAATTAATTTTATGAAAAAACATAAAATCACAATAACTCCTACAAAAATGACGATAAACCCTCAAGTTGTTGACTGTAGCCTCTTGAGATGATGCACAAAATTTAATGAAAATATTGTAGGAAAATTCATAGCTGTGTAGAAGATATAAAGAAATTTGTAAAACCTGGGGTTTGGTCCAAAAAATGGCAGATCTCCAACACAAAGTCAATAAAACCTACAAAAAGAAAGCTAGATCAAAGGAGTCAGGTTCACCAATGTATTAATGGGAATTTCCTAGATTAGAGTTAGCAGATTAAGGCACAAAATAAAAACCCAAAGAACTATGAAGTACAATGAAAGCTAAAACAAATTAAAATGATTATACCAGTTGATTTGTGAAGCTTCCATGATTCACCTCCATAGAACCTTCTAACTTGCTGCAAATGTAATTGTTTCCCTTAGATCGAGTGTGTGAGCAATTTGACTATGCCAATTTCCTAAACAAGCTTTGAAGGATTTGAAAATGACCAAATGATCAATATGCCTATGCCTATGATATGCTCATGTGACTATGCCTAAGACTCAATAATGAAAATATTTCAAATGCAAATATCAAGAATTGTGCATAATAATTTGTAAGTCCAAAATGTGAGAAAATTTGATATTTTATAGAAAATGCAATTTTGGAAGGATGACCGAGATTAAAAGCTGACATAAGCCTAAAATCAGAGGTGAACATTGCATGTGACAACCCATAATTAAAGTTAGGGAAAAAATATTAAATGAGTGGCCAAGATTGCATTTGAGAAAATCAAATCAACAGTCAAGAATAAACGTGACAATTAGCCAAAAAGATAAAGATTTTCAAAAATCAAGAAGATAAAGACTGGACAAAAAAGAAGATTTAGAAAATCAAGAATTTGATCAATTACTTGATTTATGGAACAATATTACCATTTTTGAATTAAAATTAATTCAAAATGTGGATTTTGTGTGACAGTAAATAATCATTTTAGATTATTTACTAAAAGGAAGTGACCGTTAATAATGTGAGGTTATTTTAAATAATTAATTTATTTAAAATGAGAGAAATGTTAAATTAGGCAATTAAATAATTAAACATAATTATTTAATTCAGAGGATATGACCAATAATTAAATAAATTAATAAATCCATTTAATTATGAGAATTAGTGACATATTAAATAAGTAAATAAAATTAATTTATTTAATAATCAAGAAGACATAATGAAATTAAATAAATTAAGAAATTTATTTAATTGTAAGAAGATAATAGACCCTTAGTGACATATTGAATAAATAAATATAATTTATTTATTTAATAATCATGAAGAATAAAAAGACATTAATTAATTAAATAATAATGAATTAGTTAATTAGTAGTGGAAGGTGGACTAGGGACATAATTAAAATGTCATAATTAGGGTAGGACGAAAGTGGTAAAAATAGATCTTGCAGGCCTAAGTCATTTTTATGTGTCTATAGGTTTATTAGGGTTACATATGATAGCGTTGATGTTGAGTGAGGGTCTTTTTCATTGCTTGTGTCATTTTAGAAGGAAAATACCCCAAACCACTTTTTTTTTCTTGTGTATTGGGCTTTATAGGTATACATATTTCTTGTTATTTTCTTCCACATCCTTTTCCACTATAACCAAGTTGTTTTATGAGCTCATAACCTCTTCCATAAAGTCTCACCATTTATTTTGGGTTTGGTGGTTGTTTATAGTCTATCTCATCAAATTTGTTGTAGGGCTTGTGAGTCTTCTTCTGAATTATGTGTTGAAAAATTACCTTTTGTTTTTTTTGCTTTTCAGTTTCTTCTGAACATTGTTATTTTATATTCTCTCATAAATGTTGGTGTGAAATCTAAGGAGCGCAAATCATCTTCTAATAACTTAGTAACTTTGTCAACCTTTGTCTCATGTTCTTCATCTTTCTTAATTTCCACTTTTTTATTTGACTTCCATTCTTTCAAAGGATCTCTTCCTTCTTTCTCAACAATCAAACAACTTTTAGGTTTGGGATAAGCCTTTAAAATGTAAAATTTGTTGTCATAAATGTATTTCATTACACGATGTAGGGTAGAAGGCCCTCCAAACATTTCATGAATCTAAGGTCTTCCTAAGAGGATATTGTAAGAAAGATCATGAGGCATAACAATAATGTTACTTTCCCAACCCTGATAGGTATTGTGGTGACTCCAAGAAGTTGTTTTCCTATATTATCAAATCCACAGATAGATAAAGAATCAGGGGTGATGTCACTCATATCCATATAAAGATTTTCCAAAAGGATTACACTACACACATTAAGGTATGAACCATTGTCATCAAGGGTTCTCTTTATACCAAATTGATTAACATAGGCTATTATCATGAAAGCTTCATTTTTATTTTGAATCTCCAAGGAAGGTAACTTATTTTGATGAAAAATAATGTCTAAATAATTTATGTCATTAATTTCTTGAAATAGCATTGCCACATCATTCGAACTAGTATTAGGATGAATCATAACTTGTTGCAAGGCCATTTGAAGCATATTATGTTAATTTTGTGAGGCTTAAATAAAATCTCATAGGGATTTTCTAGCAGAAATATTCTTAATTTGTTCAACAAGATTGTATTCCATTCCAATATTCGAGGGTAAACGAGGAGCACTAGGCAAGATAGGGTTAGGAAAAGGTATTGAAATAGGCGTCATTTGTTGTTACCTATTGTTCCTTGTATTGTAGGTGTGCACAATGGTATTATAACCCATTTGTTGTAAAGCATTGTTATCATCAAGTGAACGCTTGTTTTTAGGTGGTTCAAGGATAAGCATAGGTTTGTTTGGAACTTGAGGTTTTTGTGAAGGAGGGTAAATTATAAGTTGCAGTATGATTGTGTTAACATCTTTGTGTTTTGGTTTGTTATAATAAGCCTTAGTGGATGAATGTTGCGAGATAAAGCCCTCAAGGGCCTCATCTAACATATCAAAGTCATCAATATTAAATGGCTTGAGGGATAGGTTAACTTTGAAAAAGAGATTTAATATAATCAAATAACTATGCTTTCTCCAAGTGTCGTGTTTAATGTTTTTGATGTTTTTATCTCTTTTTTTTTATTTTCTAAGGATTGCAAAATATAAACTAACTTATCCACTGATGCAATAATTCTAGAAATGTAGAAATTTAATGCTACTTTTAACTAAAATATGTAAGAAATTATTTTCCCAATGTGGCAAGATCTATCTAAATGAAAAATAAATTGAATGTAAAAACAATTTACTTCAAACAACTACTTCTCAAATCTAAGAATAGAAACATAAATGCTTATCAGAGATTGAAAATAGCTCAAATTTTTTGTTGTTACAAAGTGCACAGGGACTCATTGACCTTATGGAGAATGGGTCCTAGATCAAGGTTGATAACAACAATAAAAATTCAAATCAAACACCAAAAAACACTCAAAAACTTTGTTGGTCAGGTGTATATAGGGACTCATTCGCCAGATGGTGAATGGATCCTAGTTTAGAGTTTTATGAATTTGATTTATGTTTTGTTGAGTTAATCCCATGTGTTTGTTGTCTTAGGTCTGTAACAGTTAATTCTATAATAGATTTACCAGATTTCAAGTCTCTAAATGCAATGTTTACTAAGGTTAAATGATGAATAAGTTGACAAAATTTAGTAAGCAATTTGAATCTAAATGTTTGAATGATGATTTCAATGTTAACAAAATTCAAAACTAAATTAGATCTAAGGAAATTTTTCTGATTTGTAGTGAATAGAAGCAATGCAAACATGAAAATTTACCCTAAATGCAATGCAAGCAATGAAAATATAATGTAAAATAGGATCTATGGTTTTTAATGTACTCCAAATCATAAATTAGTATGTTCAAAGGGGTTGGGTTAATCAAAATGAAACAAAGAAAAAGGGGGCCATATTGCAACCCTCTTCTTCAAGTATTTCACTCAAGAAATGAGATCCAAAACCTTGAAGTGACCATCAACATAAGGAGGTGACGTTGAAGGTGACCCAAATCAAGATTTTGGGATCTTACAATCTCTCCTTGATACAAGGACAAGGTGGTGAGCTAAATCACAATTTGGGGAGAAGAAATTGGACTAGTAAATTAACCCTAATTCTAGGTCTATCAAATGTAATGAATGAATCTAATATAAAACATAAAGAATTTTTAACTTTTTTTGGAAAAATAGACAATAGGGAATGTTGTGCACTTGATAAAATCTTATTGTTTCTACCACTTTATCAGGGACTCATTCGCTAGGTGGTGAATGGGTCTTGGTGTACCTATCTCGAGAAAACTAAATCTTGAACTGAAGCTTGAAAACAATGAAAATATGTTATCCGTAAATCCCTAACAGATACTCATTTTCTAGGTGGTGAATTGGTCCTCATAGGCTCTTTTGAAAAGCTCTAAATATGGTCTTTAAGTTCCAGATTTGCACTCCTTCTTTGCAACTTGAAACTCCCACTTTCAAATTCAGATCTAGTGTGTGTGTGCAATATTAACCTTAAACAGATGTCTAAGATTAAGATCTCTAATAATGCAAAGAAATCACATTCAAGTGTTTTATAATAGGATCCTAAAATGAAACATGAGCAATGCAAGTGACCTACTCTAGGAGATCCCAAATCCCTTTAAGAAGCTACAAATCTAAATATACCTCTCTTCAAGCTGCAAATAAAATGATCTTAGAAGATGGAATCACTTAGCAAACAAGTCATTACGCTTGGTCATATGTCTTGTGTATTTCCCAATGCCTAGAATCTATCATGATCATCCATAGGCATTTATCATCAATCCTTTGATAATGCTTCACATTTGACACAAAATGAGCTTAAAGACTTATAATGCTTCTCCAAAGCATCACTATTGCTTGCTTCTTGAATACGAATGCTTGATCTCATGAAAATTCTCTTGCTTCTTAGGTTCCTTAGCTCTTCTAGTTAAAAGTTATGCAAAATAACCTTATATTTATACATAACTTTATATTTAATCCTGAAATCCAAATAACAAAAGATGACATCAGATCTAGGATTCAAAATCATTAAAATCCCAGCAAAAATATGTTCAAAAAGGAGTTTCCATAGTTAAGGAGGAACCATTTACCAACATGGGTGAATGGGTCCTAGCACACTTAATTAAGACCAAGTTTCAGGGTGGTGAAATGAGATGTAAAAATAGGGTCCTAGTACATAATAAGGACCCATTTTCTAGGTGGAAAATGGGTCCTAAGTCACTATCCTAGGACTCAAACCTTGCAAAATTAAGTGTTATGCAACATTATTAATGAGTGTTGATATTTATCCCTAAAAAAATGCAATAAACATGGCTTGGATTTGAATGTAAGGGGACAATTAAGATCTAATTAACCTCAATTAATTGATAAAGCCCTAGATTAGTGTGAAAGTGTAAGAAAACACTTTACGACACCCTAAATAAGATAATTAAATCCATTTTATCGAAAAGGGCCCTAGAATCAATATGAATGTGAGAGACACATTACAACACTAAACTAGGACACAATTAAGCTAATTTAATATTCATTATTCCCAAATTAGGTGTGAAAAAGGGTTACTTTTTTCGACACTATACAGGGTGATCCAAAATAATAGTACCTTCCTTTATTTCATTAGGAAATAAGATCAACACAATAAATTTATTAACAACCCTTAGGTGAATCAAGTCAAAGTGGGAATATTTAGATTTCTTTATGACTGGAGGATGGGGGTCAAGGTCAAACAACACTTTGGGGGAGAAAAACTAAAAATAGAAAATCAACACCAAAATGCAATATAACACTTGAAACAATGATATTAAGCTCAATATTGATAGAACCATAAATGAAATTGTAGATCAGAGAAGGGAAGAAACATGTGTACTAGTCACCAAAAGTGCTTTTCCAAAGAAAATTTGTGACTCATTCACCCATGGGAAAATGGGTCCAAGTTTAGGAATTTTTTGTATATTTTAGGAGCCTCTAATAAAAATCCAAATCTTTCAATTTTCCCAAGTTTCATAGTTGAAATGTCAAAAATGACTCTGGAATCTTAGTTTTCCTGAGAAGACAATAGTTTTGACAATTTTTGTAACTTTAACAACTTTATAAATTTTTCTCTTCAAAAGGTCTTCAAGTTTTCTTCCACCTAAATTTGCAATCACACATAGAAGAAGGGAAAATGTTTGTTTCTGGTGAGTAGGGGTTTGCCTTGTTTAAACCTCATTTTGGTAATCAAACCTTGAATTGAAATGAAACATGAAAGAGGGAATGAAGAATGAACAAAGCTATGTTACCACTCAACAAACCATTGAATGAAACCTTGATAAATGGGGATCTTAGGAAGTTTGTAACTTGCATGAGATGGATTAATTGGATGTAGATCTTGTCACTCGAATCTTGCTTGAAATGATGCCTTGAATACTTGATTTGATCATGAAACCTACATCACAATGTTAGCTCCAAAAACATGCATGATGCAAGAAGACTTTGACATGATGGATGGATCTTGAATGCTGCAATAAAACTATGATATTTCTACTCTTGAATTCCTTTGATCACAATATTTTCTTTAGGAGTACTTGCATAAAATCTGCAGGTGAAACATAGTGAAATAACCTTGTATTTATAGGTATGTATCCTTAATTTCCTGAAATTCAAATATCACAAACCAACATTAAATTATAGATTTGAAAACATTAAAATACCACCAAAAACATAATTTAAATTTTGGTCCTAAGGTTTAGGGAGGACCTATCCACCCATGGTTGAGTGGTTCCTAGGTCCATAAACCTAGGACACAAATTTCTCATTGTGAAGTGTTATGTTTAGGCATTAATAAATGTCAGGTTTTCCCTTTGGAAAATGTAATTAAATAGGCTTGGAAAATGAATTAAAGGGCCAATTAAGGAATAATTAAGCTCAATTAATTAAGAGTGATCAAATAAGTATGTAAATGTAATAAGACACATTTAACAACATTAATTTAAGGCATGTTATTACGTTCAATTTAAATTAGGAGGGCCCAAACAAGTGAGAAAATGTAAAGGGTTACATTTTTCTACACTACAGTTTTCTCTATAAATTACGTTTTATCCCATCACAATAACACTTCTCATTTTGCAAGCTTTTTTTATACATATAATAGGTATGGGTACTCCAATTAGGCTTCTAGGTTGGAAAAATCAAGTAGCCTTTGTAGGAGACATTACAAACGAGAGGATTAAGTGGCTTTTGAATACCAAGATCCACTTAATCATCACTACATTTAAGTGGGTGTTAGGTGCATATTTTGTCTCTGATGCAAACCACTATTGTGTGAACATAGACATTATCTCAAATTTTTTGGAATTATTGCCAGATGTGAACATCCACAAGCCATATGTGGTGGAGTTTTCAAAGACTATCTGGTGGGTTTGGAAGAGATTATCTATGTGGTTGTCCCTAGCCTTGGAATCCCTTTAACCATGGACCTACGACATCATGTTGACAATGTGGAAATGGTATCATGGGTTCCTTTGCTTTTTGGCTTTTAGACTACTACATTAGAGCATCATCACCAATGGTAGCAAACTCTAGCTCCTTCCTTCTCCATGTGAATAATTTTGAGCTGATTTATAGTGCGAAGTGGTACATTGACTTCCATGACCTATACCAACTTGGAGGAGTGGTTGTGAAAATTGAAGACTAACCCTAAGCTAGATTTTTTAGAACTACTCACTTTTTGGATGGAATTTCTACTGTTGTATTTGTAGAAAATTCCATTGCATTTTTGTGCTAGCAAAGGTCACTGTGTTAGAGGTTCACAACATCCAAGCTAATGTTTCTATTACTTTTTGGCTGTTGAAAAAAGAATATTAATCCTTGTAAAATTTTGCTGCATAGAGCTTCTCCAAGCTCTTATGTATCAAAAAATAGGCATAAGAACCTAAAAAATATATGTAAATGATATGATACATTTATATAATATGGTTTTTCCTCTTTTCTACATCATTGTGTCCTTCGTAGAATATATCGTATTTTACAAAATTTTATACATATGCTACATAAAGTATAAAATTTACAAAGAAAACATATCATGGGATTTTTGAGTAAAAATATTTAATTGTATACCATTTAATAGTATTCCCATAGTGTTACCATCCATGTCTTCTAGTTCATATGCATTCTTTTCTCTACATCTTGAAATGTGAAATGGCCCTTTCCATAAGGAGTCAAATTTAGCATGTTGCCCTGGTTTGGCTGTGCATTCATCATACTTCAGGACTAGGTTACCCTCTTTGAAATTGGGCTGAGAGGTATTTTTATCAAAACATCTCTTTACCACCTATTAGTGATTTATCATTGTGTCATATTCCTTTTCCCTTTCTTCTTTAAGGATTAGTAGCTCAGCTAGCCTTAATTACATTCCACCATTTTCCCCGACCTCTAAGGACTTCAATAGTTGTAATTCTAAAATTTCTATAGAGATAGGTAGAACCGCCTCTTTTCCATACACCAATTCACAAGGGGAAGCCTTTGGAATTTTTTTTGGAGTGATATGGTCTTCCCATAAGGCTGCCTATAGGTTTTTGTTACATTCCCTTTGATGTTCTGCAACAATTTGCTTGATGATTTAGATCAAATTTTTATTTGCAGACTCTACAAGTCCACTCCCCTATGGATAATAATTCAATGAATTGTTAAGGTAGACTACATGCTTGAGGGGAATTATAATATCCCAATCCCTAAAAATGCTTGTGCATTATCAAAGATGAGGGTTTTGGGAGAGTCGAACCTTGCTATTACTTCTCCAAGAAAATTGATGATTTCAACTTCGGTATCATTTTTAAGAGGGGTCACCTCCGTCCATCTTGTGAAGTAATCTATCATTATCAATATCCACTCATGTCCTAAGATAGAGATGTGATTAATCATCTCAATAAAGTCCAAGCCCCACTGTGCAAAAGTTTATTCTGCCATGATTGAGTGCAAGGGCATGAACAAATTATTTCACTTTCTGATAAAGAATTTGGCATTGCGAGAATTTTATTACTAGGTCATGACATTCTAAAAATAAGGTGGGCTAACAATAATCCAACCATATGATCTTCAAAGTATTAGTTTTCATAGAGAAATGTATGTCTTCTAGGCTACTATGAAATTCACCCAAAACACTTTCAACTTGCACTTTGTCTATGCAGTGGAGGAGGACACTATTGAAATTCCATTTGAAAAGGAGTCCCTCAATTCATACATAATTGGTGCCTTGCAACCTATAATACCTCCTTTTGTGTTTAGGAATGTGGGTTGGATACCTACTAGTTTGCATGAACCTTATTTTATCAGTCACCCAAGATTCATTCAACTCAAACTAATTTACAAAGACCTAATCCACTTCTTCCATTTCTATCTGGGAATCGAGCTCTTTGGTGAGATATTCACATAGGCCTCTTCCCCTAACTAGCTTTGTGGATTAGAACTCGATGTAATATTATAGAATCTTGGTGCAATTGGCTCTTTTCTCAATTATTTCCCCTTCCATGATGTATTCCCTTACACTAGGGTGAGAAACGAGGACCGTGATCTTGCTTGTTGAAACTAGGCACTTGAATTTTTGTAGACTCTTCACAATAGTAAAGGCCTATTTCTCTATAAAATTATATTTGGTTTCATACCCCTTTAGAGTCTGTGAATGGAAAGAAAGGGTGTGCTCTCTTATTCCTTAGTTATCTTTCTACATAGGGATAGTGGCAATATTGTGCTCACTGCTATAAACATATATAATAAAATATTTTTAAAAAACTAAGTTTTCTAACACCAAAGCTATAGAAATATCTACCTTTATATTTTTGAAGAATTTTTTCCTTCTAGAGTCCATTTAAAAGCCAAACCCTTTTTCAACATTAATGTAATAGGTCTTGTAATTCCCGCAAAATCTGAAATAAACATGCTAACAAAATTAATCTTCCCTAGGAAAGATTGGACACCCTTTTAATTGATCAGTAGTAGAAATTATTTTATAGATTTTACCCTTTTGGGATTGATAGCTATTCCTTCTTTAGAGACCACAAATCCAAGCAACTTGCCTTGTGGTACCCTGAAAACATATTTTTGGGGATTTAAAGAAACCTCATACTATTCGAACCTCTGGAAGACTTTTTTAGTTGATCAAAATGGTCACCCTAAACTTTGAGAATATAGTTAAGTCATCTAGATTAATAAGGATGATCTTATTGATCACATCCTTAAACATGGCATCCATCACGTGCTTGAAATTGGTTGCTATATTTGATAGTTCGAAGAGCATTTTTTCATAGTCAAACATTCCTCATTTGGTGGTGAACGTCATTTTATGCTGATCCTCACATTTTACAATGACTTCGTTATAACTCAAAATGCCATCAAGTTGAGAGAACATTCTCGACCCCACCATAGTCTACAAGATTTGATCCATTAAAGGAAGAGGGTAATGGTCCTTTAGAGAGGCTTTGTTTAGGTCTCTAAAATCCACACAAAGTTAAATATCACGTTTCTTCTTTCAGATTGGAACCAAATTAGATACGTAGGTAGAATGCTTGATTAGGTATATGATTTTAGACTTGATTAATCTTTTTATCTCTTGTTCCATCAAGACCGGTAATTTCATATTGATCAATGTTTGTTTATGTTGGATCGGTTTGGCCCCTTCAATCAAGTCGATGGTGTGTTATATTATGTTAGGGTCATAACCCTTCAGATCATCATAGGTCCATACTATGACTCTGTAGTATTTGGCACATAGAGACCTTAACCTTTCCTTATCTTTTTGTGGAACATTATTTTTTACTTTGAGATTTTTGTTATTCCCAACAATGAGATCCGCATAATATTTTTTGTTGCCAACAAACCTACACTTACTATTCCTCACATCCTCATAATCAAAGAGGTTTTCTAGGGTAATCAAACCTCTTGGGAGCTTATTTCTCTACAGCTGAATTATTTTCTCTTTCAATGTCTGTTCATGTTTCAGCTGACTGTTGAATAAACATGGTGATCTAGGAATCATTTTCAAAAACCTGCCAATTTTTATTATTGTTGGGAATAGATAGTTGGAATATAACTCGCACCGCATGCTAGCTCACTATTAGATCAACAGTTGGATCAAATTGTGAAGTGACTAAGGCCATTCTATCCATGGTAGTATTTTTGTGATCTTGGGACTGCATGGATATTGAAGGCTTTAAACCCTTCTATCAAGTCCCATACCCTATTTTAATGTCATCACATTCTTACAATTTTTGTGGGTGCTTGTTCCCTAACCTATTTTACCACTGGCTATAAATATTTGAACACTTGCATCCTTTCAATGCCCATATGTTCTACCAATTTTAATCCATGAACCAATCCTTCATACTCCATGTCATTGTTTGGGTATGTGCAAGATCATGATGGGCCAAAAAGTGGCGATATGTAAGTGATATGATGGCCCATGTGGCTGGCAACTTTTTTTTAACCCAAAATTGATGAAACGAAAAGGGTTTTTAAAGGAGATTCTCATATTTCCACCAATATAAATTATGCTTTTCTTTGAATTTAATAAATAATTATTATTCATTTTCTATTTGAATTACGACTAAAGTCCTGATTGATAGGTTGATTAAAAACCATCTATAGATTTCAAATGCTATCACATTTTTTGAATCTGAAACATGCATCACATTCTATGCTTCACATAATATAGGATTGAAAAAATAAAAAATGAATCTCATGAAGTTTTGACCAAGTTAAGGTGGTCACACATACAATTTTTTATATTTTTTAAAAGTTGTAATAAAAAAATCATAATTAATTATTTACATGGAAAAAAATTACAAAAAAATATGCATACATTGGGACATTCCTCTAATTATATATAAAATCTTGTAAATTTTTTTTATCATTTTATTGTGGTTAAGATACTTCTTATTTTTCACTGAAATTTAAGTACTACTCTATTGCAAAATTTCACCAAATAGATTTTTTTTTTAAAATATACAAAGTTCAATTTTCTACAGATTCTATTCTTAAGAAATCAAATTTTTACATCAACGTAACCCTAATTTTTCTAAATTTTTTGCCAACTTAAGGGCTTGTTTTTTCCATGATGATCCTTTTTGTGGTCACCTAAATCCCTTTTCCATCCTTGATTAGTTTTGGAATGACCTAGTTTACATCAAAAATCACATATGTACCTAGACTAGCGTCATGGAAGTTGCCAAAAGGTTCAAAATCTATAAATTGATTCAGTTAGACCTCTTCCTCTAGACTATGATCTCCCATGTCCTCCTCATCCTAAACCATTTTGACATAGTACATCTCTTTCTTGGAAATAAATGTGTGCATGACTTCAAAACTCATTACAACATATTCTGTGATATGCTCGAGATGCAGATATTTGGATAATATTTTCATCTTCATGCCTTGCTTGGCTCTTAATATTAGGTTGTACCAGTTGAGAGCTAGGTATAATTTGATCTTGGCTACAAAATATCTTGATAGGAACATCCTAGAAATGGGAGGGATGTTTATTACAACCACCTCTTGGGTGGCCATCTGACTAGGGAAGGAATATAGGGTCAAGGGAGGATTTTAGTTTATCCTATGGTAGGAAACCTTTTTCCATCTAATTGCATAATTCCCTTTTCAAGGGGCTCATATTTCAAATTCAAGGCATTAGCCACCAATTTAGGCATTACAGTGGTAATAGCACTTGAATATATCATATTGTCATGCAATAATTTGTCTCCCACAATGAGAGTTAAGAAAAAGGGGGTAGCCTTTGGTTTACATACCTCTTTTCCATCCACCTTTTCCCTAGTATTTATGTATGATGCAACCTTTGAATAATAAGGTGCTTGACTAGGTATTTTTTCCTTTTCTTGGTTGTGCACTAGGACCAAAACTATTTGTGAGGGTCGATCCTCTTCCTTTAGAGCATCTTGCACTAAGGTCTTTTGCTATGGGATATCCAAAATGTCCCATAAATACACATTGACAAGAGGTTGCTTTAGTTTCTCCACCATTTTAAGTAACCCGGTCAAGGGCACCTTTGGTTTTAGAGTTACATCCTTGGGTTTCAAAATTGGTTAATTCATCATAGGTGGGATGATTGCTTTATCCACAAATTTTTGTTGGATCTATAACTACTGCACCTATGGTTGTGGCCATTGGGGCTACTTCACTTGTGGTGATTTGGATACATACTCCCTAGTGAGTCTTAATTTTTATCGATTGTTGTAATCCAATTTCCCTTGTGGTGCTCCTATTGTCAAAACTTCATTGTTGAATAACGAGTCTTCTCCCTCCATCTAAGAAAAGAGTACTTGGTTAGGGGAGTTATCCATCTCTTGTTCTAGAGACATACCTTTCATCTAGGCACTGAGTTTGGCATTCTCTATCCCAGGAGATTGATAACCTCTTGTATTTGAAGGAGTGCCTTGACTTCTTTGTTCTACAACCTTCTATTGGATATTTCCCCTCATATATTTTTGAAGCATGTGGGAATCATTACATGGGAAGAACCAAGTATTTATGTCTTTTGCAAGATTTTTCTACCCTAAGACTAAGTCCATTCTCATGCTAGAATGAATAGTCTAGAGTAGAGTGGTTACCATGAGTGTCTGGCCTGATCACTATGGTTGGTTGTTCCCTCTCAGAGCTCCCTAGTATGAACCTTGCTAGAAGGGTGGTCTTCCTCCTAGGTAATTTTGGGGGAGAGGCATTGGAGTGGCTTCTTGTTTATGCTTTATGCTGATGAGCTCATTCAAAACATTCCTCATTAAATTTTAGATAACATTCATCTCCACAACTAGTGCAAAAGAACTTGATGCTCTTTCTTCTGTACTAGGGTACACATACATTGATGAAAGAGGTGTAGTAGACGTATTAGGGGATACTTCATCCTTCGTTCTGCCAAATATTTCCATTAACATCAACATTGGTGGTCATGGTAGGAGCTTCTCAATATTGATTTGACTATTTTCCCCTCTCACAGCTAGATCATATGCATAAAGCAGATTGTCACCTATACATGACTTTACCATAACTGCAATATTTGAATTAAATACTTTTAAGTAAAGCATGAACACCATTGCTAATGGGGCTTTAGACGACATGGGAATCCTTTTCTAGGTTTTTTGGAACATAGTACTAAAATATTTCATGGCCTCCTGAGGTGCTCTTTTGATTATTATTAACTATTGTAAAATAAAGATGACCAATCTCTATTTTCCAAAAAATTCTTGAAGAGTTTATCTCTAAGTTCATCTCAAGAGTGACTGGAATTACAAGTTAGAGACCTGTACCAATCTTGAGCCTTGCATTTAAAATATGTGGCTAATAATCTAAGCACTACATGATGTTTTGTGATGTTATGGATTGTGCAAACATCTACCACATCTTATGGATGCTCTAATTGTATTTTAAAAATTTCACTAGTAAACTTTAGAACTGCTTTCAGAGCATTAACAGGGATATCAGTCCATACATTTGGAGGGGTAGGAGGAATTAGTGGAATACCACTATCCCATGTCACAAAATTTGATGAGGGCTATTGAATAATGGTGAATAGACATCTATGAACACAAAAAATAGGTATTCTAATTTGAAAGGATCTGTCAATCAGTGGAGTAGACAAATTTCTAGATTTAGGGCTTGTACTACTGGCTCTATTTATCCTAATAGGAATTATAGAACTTGTAATGTGTCTCCTCCAAGGAGAAAAAGATTGATGGGAGATATGAAATACTTTCATTTAAATATTTTTATGTTTAAAAAGACTTGTTGTAATTGTTAATTGACATGACTGGCGCTAGACAATAGATTAACATATTCTTATTTTACTTTATGTTTAGCTAAATTAGTGAATATATTGGAAGTTATAGCTTATGTTAAATGCGTTGCTTTATGATGATTTTGGATGAGATAATTATGTTGTGCTGATCTTTATTACCATGATTGTTGTCCTATTCTTAAGGGTTTTTAACAGGGTATCTTAAAGGCTGATGATATAATTAAAATCTGTGTTTGATCATGAGGAATGACTATGCCATAGATGGGATCTGTTGGATGATGATTCACTCAAAGTACGAATTGACTTCTTTATAGTCAGTTGTGGAACTTTTACTTCCAGCGCCAATCTGGCATAGTTCTGGCATAGTCCTCCTTAGTCCACTTTAGTTCTATTTTAATTTTAATTTGTAATCTTTAGTTGGTCGCCTTAAGTTTTGGCAGTTAACACCATGTTAGAATCTAATAAGGATACTATTATAAATATCAATGTTTTGGTTTTATTTAGGAGTTAGATAATTTACAATAAGAATTTATGTAATCACAAGCAATACTTTGTTCTGTGTTCTACTTTTGATTAATGAGAAGGAAAGCAAGAATTTAATTGATTCACTATGTTAAAGGATCTTACCTGAGGAAGAACAAGGCTCACTCAACCTTTGGAATGATCTTATGTTGGTATTTTTGTTAAAAATTTTTTATTTTCTGATTCATTAGTATTAAATCTGCAGTAGGAATTGATTTTGAATTGTTCAATCATTGAAATCATCTTTTGCCTTAGTAAATGTTAAAATCGGATAATTACTTATGTTTAAAATTATCTTTCAATGTTTAAGTTTATTATGGTTAGATTAAATTGATAGAATGGTTAGATTCATTTATTAGAATCTTTGAATTGAATCGTTAGAATCATTAACATGTTTCTTAAATGAATTAGATTTAGATGTTGTTCGAATTAGTTAAACTTGATGTTTATTTGTTAAGTTTCATTAAAGAAATGTTAGGAATTTATGGAAAGATGTAGTTGAAGTTTGTTAAGAATATGTTCATGCAGACTATTTTTTATGCTTTCTAGAATAATTATCATTTTCCTACAATTCATTCCTGCTATTAAAATTAGTGTTTAAATTCTAGCAATTAAATTATGGATTTCTTTTAAATTAAAATAGAATTAATTTGGTTTTCCTATTTTAGATTAAGGATTAAAGTAATAATTAATTACCTCCATGAGTTGGTGTAAATCAAATTCAGTAAAGTTTTAAATAAGTCAACATGATTTTAAATTAGAAGATAAGATAGACTCAAACCTTAGGAATTAGTCACTACAGTTTAGCTCCTGGAAGCTTTTGAAGATCTCCTGAGAGCTCCTGAAAGCTCTTGAAGTAGGAAAAATGATACTTGAAGTCACTATTTATAGTGCAAACCCCCCAAAAGAATTTGTGACAACTATCCTTATCACATATTGCTCCGAGACACACCTAGTTTGATAAATGCATTGATTAAATTATGCAAGTTGTGACATCAACGACCTTGCCCATCATTTTTGGCACTGTTGCCAGGGATAATTAAATGATCTAGCTATTTAGTGTGAAGCCTTAGTGTTGATAATGAAGAGAGATTTGAAATTTTGGATGAGACAAAACAGAGACCATCTAGGAAGGTTTCTTCCACAAAATGTTAAATTTAGAAGAAATATTGATTTTGATCAAGAAGATATCCAACAATACCAAATCAAAAATCAAGAAAAAACATAAATCCATTTCCAGGAGAAGAAATGGGTAACCAACCAGTATGTCCCCCAACAAATAGGAACTTTTCAAATCCTATCAATCTTGAAAGACAGCTTGATGAACCTCCTATGAAAAACATTTCACCCTCGGTTCTACCAAAATTTAGGGGAAAGACTACAAAAGACCCTGATCAATTCATGTTTGAGTTCAAAATCTTATGCCAAACGTATGATTATTCAAATGATAATCATAAGTTGAAGTTGTTTCCTTCTACTTTAAAATGGTTCATGGGTTTAGGATCAAGTACAATTAGGACTTGGTAGCAAATGGAAAATAATTTTTTGGAAAAATACCAAGATTACTGTCAAGGGAGGGATAGGAAGGAGGAACTGTTTCACATGAGGCAACTAGAAGAAAAAATTCTAGAAGACTATGCTAATAGATTCCAATCTGTGCATCAAAGGTGCACTAATGGGCTGGATAATGAAATCAACAAAACAATTTTCTTGAGAGGGATTGAAGATGAGTCAAGAGAGTCCTTGAATTTAATAGGAAAGGGAGACATTAACAAGCTTTCACTGGATAACATTGTGGAGATCTGTAGGAACTACTCTAGAACTAGAGTGGGGACTAGGAACTCCAGAAGGAACAAGGCTCACACTACTGACGTATCATAGGTAATGGAGGAATTGGAGAACATGAAGACTGATCTAATTTTGCATCTTAGCATGCAAGGAGATAAAAAAACCATTGAACCATTGTCAATTTATTGCTCCAAATGTATGGGGAAATACCTTTTGAGGGAATGTCCAATAAATAAGGTTGAAATCTGTGAGATTTGTGAAAAAACATACCCAACTAGTTCTTGTAATCTTTTAGCAGGGATAAAAGAAATCTCAAGAAACCACAAGTGTTCGAAGAAGAGCTCAATTATGTCGGCCAAAGAACTCAAAACCAAGGGTAACAAAAATTAAAGACAATATGGTTCTCAGTGAAACTAGAATCAAAACCCATGGCAGAACAAAAATCAATGGACCCCCCAATGCTAGCCACAACCTCCACCTACATACTTGGGACAACCAAAATGGATTAATCCCCATTGGAACCAATCCCAGTGGTAGGCTAACCAACAACCACAGTGGCAAGCAAATCAATCCTCATGGAAAAAGAATCAAAACCAATTCCAACCCTAGAGAAATCAGGGACAAAAAAGCCCCTGGGGATAAATGCCTCTAGCCCTTAATTCCTCGAATGCTCCCAATGATTAGGTGAATCAACCCCAAATGCCAGCTCAACCAGTTGCCAATAAAAAAAACACATATAATGATACAAACAACCCTAATGTAAATTTTATAGATGTTAATGACATACAGTTGCAAAGTCGAAATGTGCAAACTGCACCAACTGAGAAAATTCCAGAAAGAGGGGAAGAAAATGAAAATACAAATGAAGAATAAACCTTGGAAGGGAAACAAATTTTCAATCAAGCTCCCTATCTAGAGAGATTGAAGGAAGAGAAAATCACTCCTAAAACCTCTTCCCCCAATTACATGAACGTAGTCAATTCTCAACTTCTTAGAGAGTTGAAAAAGATTAATATTGAGATACCCTTGTTACAGGAAATAAAAGATATACTAGAGATAAATCAGTTAGTTAAATCCCTTTGCATGAAAATTCTAGGAAGGAAAAATAAAATGCCTTCAACAATTCAAGTAGGGAGTAAACTTACTGATGTGTTATTAGGAAGACTGCTTCCACATAAATATAATGATCCTGGTAGCCCTGTAATAACACTAAGTATGAATGGAATTGAAATACCAAATCTCCTAATTGATTTAGGAGCTTCCATAAATGTCATGACATTTGATACAGTTGAAATGCTAGGGATGACAACAATCCAACCAACAACAACATTTTTATAGGTGGCTGACCAATCCACTACAAAACTAGAGGATATTATAGAAGAGATCATGGTCACAATTGATACATGGGATTACCCAGTTGAATTTTTGGTTCTCAAGGCCAGAAGTAAAGATTCTGGATATCCAATCATATTAGGAAGACCATGGCTGGATACTACTGCAACCTTAATTGACTGTAGATTAGGAATCATGATAATATCAAATGGACAAAAACAAAAAGAATTTTCACTCTATCCACCTGCACAACCATCAATTCAGAAAAACACTCAACTTTGGGTGGATGAGGATTTAGAATCCAAAGGTGATGGAATTGTGGAATTAGCCATGGTAACTATAACTGAACATATTCAAGAATGTGAAGAACAAAATTTAACCTTAGAAAATGAACAAGAAAATTGTCAAACAACATTACATGGACATCATTGTTGTCCCCTGAATACTCTTGCTGAAAAATCAATGAATTCCAAAATAGACACAAAAGAGATTACAGTAGCTGGATATAAACCCCTCAATATCAATTCAACCTTATACCCAACACAAGAGGAAAAATTGAAAGAAACTTTAGAAAAACACACTGAAGCATTTTCTTGGGAATATACTAATATGAGAGGCATTCATCCTTCAATATATAGTCATCACATCAACACAAAAGATGTCAGACCTATAAGACAAGGACAAAGGCACATTAATCTTATTCTTCAAGACATTGTTAAAAAAGAAATTGAGAAGCTACTTAATGTAGGATTCATATACCCAATATCTGATAGTCAGTGGGTTTCTCCACTAGTTATAGTCCCCAAAAAGAATGGTAAATGGTGAGTCTACATAGACTATCGATAATTGAATAAGGCCATGAAAAAATACCACTTTCCATTGCCATTTATCGACCAAGTACTAGACAAGCTAGTAGGCAGCAACTACTTCTCGCATTTCTTGATGGCTTTAGTGGATATAACCAAATCCAAGTAGCCCCTGAAGATCAAGACAAAACTACCTTTACTTGTCCTTAGGGTACATATGCATATACACTATTACCATTTGGACTAATGCGGCAACAACATTCCAAAGAGTAGTACTTGCAATATTTGCATATTTCACCACTTCCCACGTAGAGATCTATATGGATGACTTTACAGTCCATGCTAAAAAATTTGATGACGCATTGAAAAACTTAGAAAAGGTTTTACAATGCTGTAAAGATCATAGGCTATCACTCAATCATGAAAAAAGTTCCATTATAATGACAAAGGGAATTGTTCTGGGACATCACATCTCAAAAGAGGGGATAAAGGTTGATCACAAGAAAGTTGAGATCATACAGAACATTGAAATCCCTAAGAACTAAACTGGAGTACAAATTTTTCTTGGGCATGTAGGGTATTTCAGAAGATTTATAGAAGGATTTAGTAAAATTGCATCACCACTATTTACCCTACTAAAAAAAGAAGAAGAATTTGTATGGACTGAGGATTGTCAGAAACCCTTTGAAATAATTAAGATAGCCCTAACAACTTCTCCCATTATTAAAGGACCAGTTTGGGGAGATCCTTTTCACATTCATGCAAATGCATCTAATTTGGCTATTGGAGCAGTATTAGGACAAAAAGATGACAATGATGCCATGCATTCAATTTACTATGTTAGCAAAAACTTAAATCGTGCTAAAAGAAACTACACAACAATAGAAAAGGAATTTTTAGCCATAGTATATGCAATAAATAAATTCAGGCATTATATTATAGGGTATAAAATTTGCGTACATATAGACCATGTTGCAATCGAATATCTAATGAATAAATTTGTAGTGGGTGAACGGATTATCAGATGGTTACTTTTATTACAAGAATTTGATGTAACTATCATTGATAATCCTGGAAAAGACAATGTTGTTGCTAACTTTCTTTCCAAAATTGTTTTGCAGGATAACCAAGAACTAGTGGATGATGCATTCCTAGATGAACACTTATTTGCTATATCAATTCATCCACCATGGTTTGTTGATTTGGAAAATTACCTTTTCACAGGAAAATGCCCAAGTCCATTCAGTCATAAGCAAAAAAAGAGGTTAATCTATGAAAGTTCCAGATTTCAATGGATTAATGGTCTTCTATTTAAATTATGCCCTAACCATGTTTTACACAGATGTGTAATAGAGTTAGAAGTTTATGATGTAGTACATGCCTGCCATCATGAACTTGAAGGAGGGAACTAGTCAATGGTAAGAATAGTTCACAAAATCTTAGGAGTTGGCTACTTTTGGCCAACAATGACGAAGGATGTTTCATTCTTTGTCAAACACTGTGATGAGTGTCAAAGAATGGGAAGGCCCACACCAACCATGGAGATGTTCTTTCAACCACAAATAGCTCTTGAACCATTTGAAAAGTGGGGCATCGATTTTGTGGGACCAGTGGATCCACCTTCAAGAGGGAATCAATACATCCTTGTTTGTACCGATTAGTCAACAAAATGGGTCGAGGTGAAGGCATTAACAACAACAAAAGAAGATAAAGTTGTAGACTTTTTGTACAAGAAAATTCTCTAGAGATTTGGTGCACCCAAAGAGATTGTTTTAGATCAAGGACCACAATTTTTTTTGACCAGCAATGATGGAAGAATTTTTGTAGAGATACCAAATAACTCATAGAAAATATTTTCCTTATCACCCACGGGTGAATGGACAAGTGGAGGTCACAAATAGAGAGCTAGAGAATATTCTGACAAAAATAGTTTCTTTGAGGAAAACAAATTGGGTAGATAGGCTAGATGAAGCAGTCTAGGCCTATAACACCACATGGAAAACAATGACCTAGTTTTCCCTATATGAACTTGTGTATGGAAATAAACTAGTCATTCCAATACAATTTGAGTTGAAAAAATTGAAGACAATAGTAGAAGTTGGGATTGATCTACCAGAAGTAGAGAAAAGATTTTTTTTGCAGCTTAATAGACTTGATGAAATGAGAATGGAGGCACTTTAGCATACAAAAGTGATTCAAAAGCAAAGGAAGGAATGACATGATAAACATATTGTGTCTAGATAGTTCAGAGAGGGAGATTGGGTATTGTTATTTGACTCTAGATTTGAAGAGTTTAAAGGGAAGTTCCATACTAGATGGCTAGGACCCTATGAGATACAAGTGTTTGAAAATGGAGTAGTCCAACTAGTTCCAATTGATGGAGAGAAAAGAGTCATGTTAGGTAATGGTCATCAACTGAAGACTTACCATAACCCAACAACAAAGGAAGAATTTTTTGGATGAAGTGCAACAAATAATTGAACATTTTTTCATGGAATACATCTCTTCCATGAGAAAATATCTTTGAACCTTTGAGGAAGGCACAAATAAACTAGATTGAAAACCATCAAATGGCAGTTTACCTTGAGAAAAATGGAAGTAAATTGAAAACCAACAAATGGCAGTTTGCTTTCAAAAAAAGAAGAGATGACTAAAAACCAGAAATGGCAGTCTATCTAAGTTAACTTATGAAAGCTCCTGAAGGCTCCTGAAGAGCTCCTCAAATCTCTTGAAGGACCCTGAAGATTGTGAAGACTAAAGACTTTGAATACTCCGTTTTGCTCGATTGCTCCTAAAAAACCCCTTGAAAACTCCTAAAACTCCTAAAGACTCCTGATGAACTCCTAAAGGCTCCTGAAGATCCCAAAGGATTGAAATAAATTAAGTTGTGCATTTAATGTGAATATCATTTTCAAAATTTATTTTCTAAGGTAGTTATACTAATTTAAAATAGGTAAATATTTATGAATCTAGACATCTCTGCCATAATGTTAATTAATGATAATAATGAATCAACTTTTAATCATTTCAAAAAGTAGTGGATAGTTGATATAAGGAATGATGTGACATCGATGATGTCAGTCAATGATAATAGATCTTTTCATGATTCAGTTGTCTTTTCAAAAACCCTCCTAAGTACATATTGATATGTCTAATGAACACCGCCAACCTTGCAAATTGAATTGCAAGCTTCAAGATGTAGTGTGCAGATCATCCGGAGTAGTAAAGAAAATAAATGTAGCATATTAATGGCACGTCATGTCATTTTCAAAATTGGTTGCTCCCAAATCAAGAAAAATCATTCCACATTTTTAGAAAATCATTCAGTCTGCTAGTTGAGTCTGCCAGTGAAAATATGCCATTGTAGAAGTCTACCATTGTTGAGAGAGAAAGATGGGGAACAAGCGAAATGCTAAACCAGAAAATTTCAATCTGGATTCAAAAACTAGAAGATTGCTAGAAGAAGTTGGGTGGTTGAACTTTGTAATGCAGTATGAAGGTTTCTAGCTAGAAATGGTTGAAGAATTTGTGATAAATTTCAATGTGAATGTCACTAGGGTAAGGGGAGAGATAATTGAAGCCACCCCATAAGTTATAAGTGAAATTTATGGAATACCAGCTGAAGGAAAACCGGTTAACAAAGGTCAAGTTAAATTTGAGAAATTAGTGGTTGTGTTTCATTAGGAACCATAAAGAAGGCCAGAAATTCAAATGCATAAAGGAGACCAGTGCGGCATTGCTCGTAACAATTTGGACGAGCCTTGGAGAACTGTTGTGACTTGGCTCATGAAGTTCTTCACCTACAAAGGACATTATGGCACGATATTGGGCCTAGGAATGTGCCTATTAATCCATTTGAGGCATGGTCAGACAAAACCTTTAGCTGGGATAAATTTTCCAGCGTTCTTGTTTCAAAAAATTTCTTCCATGATTTTGAGAGTAAAAGTTAGGGGAGAATCTTCTATAAAGTACCAAGGATTGATACACTTGATAATTAAACACCATTTTCTAAAGAAAGAATCTGGGAAACAGGGTTGGTTAGAATTCTTGTTTGCACCTATAGAAAAGTCAAAGGGGAAACCTACAAGGGGACCCACGGATAAAAATTCAAGAATTGAGAAAGGGGAGTCTTCTAAGAAAAAGGAGAAGAGAAAATCACAAGAAGTCTCTAGGGTAGGCCATACCAGTTCTAAAAAGAGGAAGCAAGAAGTACATGAAGAAAACCCTAGCCATGTTGAGATCATACTGTCCACCCTTGAAAAGACACCTTTAGTTCAAAACCCTGTTTCCATAAGCCTTGTTAAATATCCTGAGCATGAAGATACCCATACCCCTATACAATCTCCTGAGAGACCTCAAAGTCCCCTTGAAGGCCCAATGTTGACTCCTGACAACAACCCTATTTTTGAAGTCCACAACTCTGCTAAAGAGTTTGGCACACAATCCAAAGAGCAAGAGGCCTTTAAAGAGTTTGAACAAGAAGAGACTGTGAGGTCCCCTACACCTTCCCCACAATATGAGAAAAGGAAAGGGAAAGAACCTTTAATTGAAGATGGACCCCACGGAGAATTGAATAAAGAGGAATTAGAGACTCAGGAATTCCCGAGGACAATGAAAATGTCTAGTTTGGAGGCTGATTTAGAACAAGAAAGGAGAAATATGCAATTCCTTGAGGATAAATTAAGAAGAAAGGAAGAAGAATTGCAACAGTTTGTCAGTAAAAATCAAGAAATGGAAAAGCAAGTTGAACAAAATGATGTAAGGTTTAGAGAACAGTTAAGTAAAATAGAGGATGCCCTATAGCAAGCCACTATGCAAGCACTAGCAAGTGCTCAGGAAATTTAAAGAATAAGAGAAGAGTTGCAATGAAAAGAAGATGAATTAAAACAACAATCCATGTGGTTCTATGCGCAGGAAGCCTCTATTTCCATAGCTCCTCCATGGAACCATGCTTTGCCTTCCATTATCCCTGATATTCCTCCCACTACTCTAGTTCAACCTAGATACCTCTCATTGATTGCTTTGAAATATATGGAAGAAAACAAAGTATTAAAAGATCAAGTAAAAAAATTAGAAAAAGAAAATAATGAGATTGAGAGAAGACTTGAGCAAGTGGCAGAAATTAGTTCTTCCATGCTTTTCATGAGAAGACCAGCTAGGATGTATTCCTTGTTTCTCAGAGAGAAGTTTTTAGAATGGAAACTAAATCAGTTAGTCTTGGGAAGGAGCCTAGATTACCATGAGGATCCTGATTTCTTGAAAGATTACTTTAACAACCACCCTAACATTCAGAATTTAATGTGTGAGTTTTACCAACATGGATTTTTAATGGGAGACAATGATGACTCAATGTTGAATATTTATGTTGGTGAGCTTCAGATTAGATTCTTTGTTTCTTTAATGAAAAATCAAGTGGATTGGTCAAATAGAATGGATAAGTACAAAGAGGCTCAGAGAAAATATGGGTTACCAATGAGACCTGAAATGCCTCATGTTGAAAAATATATCAAAGTTGTAAGATCAATGGTCAGGCTAAATCAAGTTAATCCCCTCTATGTATCAAACTTGTTTGATAGCATTGCAGAATTCTAGAATGTTGAAGCAACACTCCCTCCTTTAGCACTACAATCCTATGAGGAAAGGTAGCAGCTCATTCCAAAAAAAGTCAGAAGAAGGGACCCAATAAGTCCAAATAATATTAGTTGGATTTTAGTCAAAGTTAGGCATGTCATCACCTTAATCCAACAGTAGAAAGAATTTTGGGTAGGCATGAGATTTAGAATGTCGATCATTATTATGCAAACACCAAAGCTAAAGGAAACAACAAATATACCAGCTAGAGTAATGAGGTCATGATTTGAGAAACTGAGACAAAACTATGGCTATGCACTTAATACTAGATTACTAGAGTAGTACAGGGAAGGTGTATTTCACTGCTACATTTGGATGGAGGCACTGAACAAAGAAAAAAAAATACCATAGTTCTAGATGAACCATGAGGACATGCTCCAGAGCAAGTAGTGGAGAAATGATAGGAGATATGAAATACTTTCATTTAAAAATTTTTGTTTAAAAATACTTGTTATTGTTAATTGACATGACTGGCGGTAGATAATAGATTAACATATTTGCTTATTTTACTTTATGTTTAGCTAAATTAGTGAATATATTGGAAGTGATAGCTTATATTAAATTCATTGCTTTATGATGATTTTGGATGAGATAATTATGTTGTGTTGATCTTTATTACCATGATTGTTGTCCTCTTCTTAAGGGTTTTTAACAAGGTATCTTAAAGGTTGATGATATGGTTAAACTCTCAATTTTAATCATGAGGAAGGACTATGCCATAGATGGGCCTTGCTGGATGATGAGTCACTCAAAGTCTGAATCAGCTTCTTTATAGTCGATTGTGGAACTTTTACTTCCAGCGCCAATCTGGCATCGTTCTGGCATAGTCCTCCTTAGTCCACTTCAATTCTATTTTAAGTTTTATTTGTAATCTTTAGTTGGTCCCCTTAATTTTTGGCAGTTAATGCCATGTTAGAAGCTAATAAGGATATTATTATAAATATCCATGTTTCAGTTTTAGTTAGGAGTTAGATAATTTACAATTATAATTTCTATAATCACAAGCAATACTTTGTTCTGCATTCTACTTTTGATCAATGAGAAGGAAAGCAAGAAGTTAATCGATTCACTGTGTTTTGGATCTTACTTGAGGAAGAGCAGGGCTCGCTCAACCTTTGGAATGATCTGATGTTGGTATTTTTGTTGAAGTTACATTATTTTCTAATTCATTAGTATTAAATCTATAGTAGGAATTGATTTTTAATTGTTCAATCATTGAAATCATCTTCTGCCTTAGTAATTGTTAAAATCAGATAATTACTTCTATTTAAAATTATCTTTCAATGATTGAGTTTATTGTGGTTGGATTAAATTGTTAGAATGGTTAGATTCATTTATTATAATTTTTGGATTGAATCATTAGAATCGTTAATAGGTTTCTCAGATGAATTAGATTTAGATGTTGTTCAAATTAGTTAAACTTGATGTTTATTTTTTAAGTTTCATTAAAGCAATGTTAGGAATTTATGGAAAGATGGAGTTGAAGTCTGTTAAGAATTTTTTCATGGAGATTAGTTTTTATGCTTTCTAGAATAATCATCATTTTCCTGTAATTCATTCCTGTTATTAAAATTAGTGTTTAAATTCTAGCAATTAAATTATGGATTGCTTTTAAAGTAAAATAGAATTAATTTGGATTTCTTGTTTTAGATTAAGGATTAAAGTAATCATTAGTTACCTCCATGAGTTGGTCTAAATTGAGTTCAGTAAAGTCCGAAATAACTCAACAGGATTTTAAATTAGAAGATAAGATAGACTCAAACCTTAGGAATCGGTCGCTATAATTTAGCTCCCGAAAGTTCCTGAAGAGCTCCTGAGAGCTCCTGAAAGCTCTTGAAGTAGGTAAAACGATACCTGAAGTGATTGTTTATAGTGCAAATCCCCCAAAATAATCTATGACAACTATCCTTATCACATATTGCTTTGAGACACGCCTGGTTCAATAAATAAATTGATTAAATGATGCAAGTTGTGACATCAATGACCTTGCCCACCAAAGATGATAATTGGGAGTATTGAAAGTTACCTCTAGAAGATGCACTTGTTTGGATCCTAGGCATGAGTTTACTAACTTCACCTATTACTTAGTCTATTAATATGATTCTAGTTTCTTTTTATGGTTGGGTATTAAATGCTATGTAGGATCTTTGGGTCCCACCAGACTTGGCAAAAATAGAATAGATGATCATAAAATATTGCTCCTCCTGGAGTAGCCTTATGGTAAATTTAGTGAATGGGGGACCTAATGTGCTTCACTAAATAACCTAGAGGATTTTTAAAAAATCCCACTCTTCCTTTCTGGTTTTGGAAAAGGGGAAGGAAATGTAGAAAATAATACTAAACAAGGTGATGAGCCAAAAAAATTTACAATACTTTAGAAACCCTAACAAGTTCTTCATTCTGATAAATTGAACACATAATGCCACAAAACCTTCATTGTTGAAAGGAGTTAAGAAAAATAAGGCATATATGAGAACAAATAAGTATTTTAGATCCTTTTGTAGGAAGCACTCATTAAGGTTCAATAGAATATGGTAAACTTGAGATCAAATATGATGCTTCAAATCCTTACAGAACTATTTTTCCCCAAATAGCAGAGTATGAGATCTAACACAAGTTAACAATAAATGAAAGATTATCAAAACTTGATCCACTTCACTGTAGGCCCGAGTTAGAGAACATAAAAGCTAAAAATAAGAATTAATTATCAAGACTATATCTGAAAGATAAAAATAACAGAGAGCATGGATATGTGTTAACAAAGAATAAAAATATAAGATAAAGGACATATATGCATAATATAATACATCTCCTTCTTTCTATTATTTGATTTGGAAAACAATACAAAAGATCTGCTAAGGTTATATAACTAATTCCAATAGTTATCTTTAAAATTAATTAGAAAACTAATATAGGGAAACAAAGCTTTGGAAGAAATCTTCCACTTCCTATCTTTTTTTTCTCCTATTTGAGCTATTTTGAGAGGCTTGGAAATTCCCTTTTATAATATAAGTGAAGAAAAAAAGAAAAAAAAACCCTTTGCCACCTAAACAAAAGCCCTAATAGGTGGCGACAACATTTTTCCCAAAATCCCTATCAAAGATCATATCAGATTATGGAAATTCAGGCAATAAAATTTGAGCTTCTTCATTTGGTAAACTATGTAACCACTAGAGTCAATCTTGAAATCTAAGAGCTACTAAAAATATTCTATATCAGAGAAAAATTGTGGCTTCATGAAAGATTTTATTGGAAAAAATATGATCTAATCATTTGTGAGAAGCAATGGCATCACTGAGTGGGTACTAGTATCTGGGGTTTCTTGGAGAAGGAAAAAATCATTAACACCTAGAAACACTTTACAACCATTTTTACTCGACACTGTAAATCCTTGTCTAACAAAACTCAAGCCACATGGCATAGTGGCAGGGATTTCTCAAAACTTTACTGAGCTGCTTTGTGAAAAACCCCACGGAGCAGCCACCTGCCTCACTCCACATCTGATAGTGATGTGATAAAAGTTGCACAACCACTACATAGCATAATTGCATGCTTTTTAAGAAAATGAACCTCATGACCTTTACAAAAATGTGCCAACATGACACATGGCTAGGATGATAGAAAAGATAAAAATATGGTAATAGCAGGAAACTTTTGAGACCCAAAAGATTAGAGATAACATTTAGAAAGGTTTTTAGAGTGAATACAAGCTCTACAAAAACTTTAGATAGTTATGAACAATTGAAGCCATTGAGTTTATGGAAACTAGCCATGAAATGGCTAGCTTCACCTTGAACAAGTTAGATACAATTATCATAAAAAAATTTGTAGAGAAAAATTTACATTTGATAAAGATACATAGAGAAATGGATGTAAAAGGGGAGAGATAAATATGTTGGAAGTCTGGAGATGTTGGATTTTCTTGTGAGTTTCTTAGGTGTTGTCATTGATGTCAACCCCTTGTATAAAGAAAGTTTTGGAATTTTTTTGGTATTTATGGTGTTAAACCACGACATTATAGTTGTTAGAAGTTTGGATTTATTGGTATTACCCTCAACACAATATTCTTGGTCTTTTCATTCATGTCCTAGTTTAGTATAGTTGCAAAGCTTGTTGGTTTAACTTGTGTTCGAGGAAATTAATGCAGTTGGAAAGTATTTTAGATGTGTTGCAAAGATGTTAGTAATTTTTTTGATGAAGTTGGTTCATTTGGTTTCCAAGTGCTTTCAAGAAAATTGGAATAAAAGAAAGTTTAGTGTGACAAAGTGGTGTTCAATGTTTTTCTCCACATTTATTCATGGCTGAAGATGTGCCCATACAATTTGGAAATGTTCATCAAAGGTGTTCAAATATGTTATATCCATATTTTTAGGTTTTGGATTATTCTTCAGTGGAAGATTTGTTTGACAATATGTTTGTTTGGTGAAACATGGTGTCTAGGAGAAATGAGATTGCTCCACATTTTTCCATAGTGAAGGTTATCTTAGTGTTGCAAATCTGGGAACATGCTTATATTTTTTGTATCTACATTCCCTTCAAGTTTTAGGTGTGAAGTTGTTTCACAAAATTGTCTTATGTGTTGGGTGTTTGTGCTAGTATATCTAGTTGCATAGAATGAAGGTGTTCTTGAGTTTCAGGTGGTTATAGTATTCATACAAAATATTCTGAGATGTTGTATGAAGAGTGTGGAATGTTGTTGTGTTGACCACAAGATGTTTCTAGATCTTGAAAGGTGTGTTTGGTATTGCTTGTTAGTGTTAGTGTAGGTTTGGCCAACATGGCATGCTAGTGCTAATTATGTAGGGTAATTTTTGATTGAGGAAGTGTTGAGAAGTGTGTTTGTTTATATTTGGTTTGTTATTAAGTAGTGGTGTGGTTTTTCTTCACTTATTTATATTTTTGAAGTGTTTGGTACTGGCCTACTTGGTGTTACATGATTGAGGTGTATACATTTCATTAAGGATGACCCAATTGAGACTGTTTTAGGTCATAGAGGGTATAAAGGAAAGGATAATTGTTGTTTGGATGGTGTGTGAAGAGTGTGTGATGAAAAATATGCATAGAGCAGAAGGTGTCTACATTTTAGTCCATTTGATGAGTTGTTTGTGCTTCAATGTAACAATACCTTTGACATATGAGAGATGCATTTTTAGCAGTTAAAATTGGAAATGAGCCACCCCTTCTTTCGTATTTCTTCTGGACAATGAGTTCTTTAGTAGTGAGCCACTAGCAATGAGCTTTTCTTTATCTTTCTAGGAAGTGAGCCCTTAGTAGTGAGCCTTATTGTATTTGGTGTTGAAATTCATATATTAGTGAGATAATACTCATTGTGGTTTTTCCCTTCTTGGGATTTCCCCATAAATTTGGTGTTCTTATGTGTTTAATGTACTTTACATGCTTACATTTTGTTAATGCATTGTAGGTGTTTAATGGTGGATAAGGGCTTAGGAACTAATGTAGTTCTAAATGTTAATGATGGCTTTTGATGTTTTAAAAAGTATACAACTTATTCAACCCATGTCTCTATTGTCTTGTGCATCTAAAGATTGGTATGAGAGCCATGGTTCCTAAGAAGAAGCTTAACTACTTGAGGTAGATGCAAACAGTGGAAAAGAAAGGTGTCAAAGCTCCCTTATTCGATGGAACAAATTTTACCTATGAGAAAGCTAGGATGAAATATTTCTTAGTCTCCCTTATATTTGGTGTTTGAAAGTTTATTGAAAGAGGTTATACTATTCCTATAAATGGACCATCAACTAATGATGATATCAAGGCATACGAGAATAATAGAAAAGCAAGGAATGCAATCCCAAGTGGTCTTACTGATTCAAAACTTGTGAAGATTATAAACTACAAGTCTGCTAAAGATGTTTGGATAAAGTTGGAAGGAATATATGAAGGAGATGACAAGGTGAAACAAGCAAAGATGTAGATCTACAAAGCCAAATTTGAAACCCTAAGGATGTGTGAAGATGAAGATATTATTGTCTACATGTTGAGAGTTGAGGAACTTATCAATTCCATCAATGGTCTTGGTAGAAAGTTGGATGAAAGTGAAGTTGTGAGAAGGGTATTAAGAAATATACCTAAATCTTATAATTGTTGGCAACACAAGGGAAGACAACTGAGAGGGGGGGTGAATCAGTTGTCACAAAAATTCAAAACTTATTAACTTTATTAACCTTATTCTCAAATCTAATTAATAACCATGAAAGCATAAATCAACATCGCATAAAAAAAACACATAACACCAAGACTTTTTACGTGGAAAACCTATTAGGGGAGAAACCACGGTGGAGGTCAGTCCACGAGATTATACCCTGTTAAAAGTATAAAAAAATGAAATGGGGATTGCACATGCATTCAAGTGCACTGCCTAGAGCTCACTGCTCAATTATAACAAAGCTCACTGCCCAAGGAAGACACACTATCTTACATAAACATTTGGATTAGATCCGCAGGGATTTGAATTGAGAAAACATCTACTAATGCCTAATTATAGTTCTAGTTAAGCACATGAACACTTCTTCAATCTTCTACTCTGCCTTCGAATGATTTAGAACATTATTTGTGTAGAAACACATTCAACGTACTTCAAATTAAGTAAACAATCACTCATATATATTTGCAACAAGAAATTACATCACTTCATGTCAGCATCAACAAAATAATTAAATGAATATAAATTGTCAGCCTAAAAAAAATAACAATTATTAATGTTCAAATCAACCTAAGTTAGCCAGAACATAGTGAAGACCCAAAACAACATCCTCAAACATGAACCACCTTCAAAAATTATTCCTCGAAGATCCACAACACGCTACCATCACCTAGTCGGCCAAGAACATGAAAAGCATGAACACGCAAGAGAAAATCACCAATCACGAGCACAATGATCAATACAAATGTGCAAGACAAATATATAATGATCTAGAAACATCCAAAAACATCACGAATCACTAGAGAAGCATCCACAACAACTAAACTAACTAAAATCACATTATTTTCATTTAGGAATACCAACTGAACTAACAGAAAATCTATCAGAATACAAATTTTCATAACTCGATCAAATCTTCATGCAGATCTATGAAACTCAACATGGATAAACTAGATATACTAAAAAAGAAACAATTTATTCCACAAACTCTGATCATATATGTACTAAACTCACCAATAGATTGAACTTCACTCCACAACTCGCAACTTGCAACTCATTTCATTACAATTTTCTCAATATCCTCGACATATACAACCTCTAATGAATTCATGCTAATAGTGTTGACATCAATGACAACCACATATCAGCAACACAGCCACAACATCCAACAATCTCCCCCTTTGGTATTGATGGAGACACATAATGTGAAAAACACCATCAATGCAACTATCTCTTAATACTTACTCCCCCTTAGGTTTTGATTCTTTTCTCCTCCAATATTTCACATGATCTTCTCCCCACAAGGTTTTTTCACATGATCTTCTCCCCCTTTGACATCAATGATAAAGATCTCTAAGCTCTGAACCACATATCCAAACATCTAAACATTTGACTACTCCCCCTAAGTAGTAGCCACCACAACATCAATCCAGATCAAGATATGACTATTAAATGCATAGACTGATGCAAAGCAATGCATCTTAGTTTTGATTAGGAAGGGTAATCACCCCTAAATTCCCTTTGAGATACTCAAAAGTATCCTTAGGCAATGGCTTGGTAAATATGTCTGTAATCTACTCTTTAGTAGGCACATACTCCAATCTGACATCCTTTTCACTCACCTTCTCTCTCAAAAAGTGAAACTTGATAGATATATGCTTGGTCTTTAAATGCAACACCATATTCTTAGAAATGTTAATAGCACTTGAATTATCACATAATATAGCAATTGGTTCATCATACACAACTTTGATATCTTTCAACATTTGCTTCATCCACAATACTTGAGTACAATTGTTAGCAACAACAATGTATTCTGCCATTGCAATAGATAAAGAAATGGCATTTTTTTTTACTTAACCATGAAATTAGCTTCTTATCCAAGAAAAATGCACCACCACTAGTACTTTTTTTGTCATTCACATCTCCTACCCAATCAGCATCAGTAAAGGCACTCAAGGTAAGATCATCATCTTTAGGATACCACAGGCCAAAATCAACTATTCCCTTAAAGTATCTAAAAATCCTTTTCACATCTGTCACATGAGATTCCTTAGGATCAGCTTGAAATCTTGCAACAATACATACAATATTCATGATATCAGGCATAGTTTGAGTTAAATAAAGAAATCCACCAATCATTGATCTGTGTCTACTCTGATTTTCCTTTGGAGAATCATCATCTATTGTCAACTTACATCTGGTCACCATGGGTGTATCGACTAGCTTTGAATCTTCCATACCAAACTTCTTCAACAATTCTTTCACATACTTGGACTGAGATATAAAGATCCCTTTATCTAATTAAATAATTTATAATCCCAAAAATAATTTCATCTCTCCAATCCTAGACATCTCAAACTCACTTTTCATCTCATCAGAAAACTTCATGCACAAACCATCATATCCTCCAAAAATGATATCATCAACAAAGACTTCCACAATCAAGTCTTTATCATCATTAATCTTGAAATACAGATTACTATCAGCAATACCTTTATTAAATCCAATCTTCAAAAAATACTTATCCAATCTAGCATACCATGATCTAGGGGCTTGCTTGAGTCCATACAAAGCTTTCTTCAACCAACACACCATATCTCCCTTATCAGTCAACTGAAATACATCAAGTTGCTCAACATACACTTCTTCTTCCAATTCGCCATTAAGAAATGTTGACTTGACATTCATCTGGTAAACCTTGTAGTTCTTGTAAGCAACATAAGTAATAAATAATCTCACAGCCTCACTTCTAGCAACAAGTGTAAAATTTTCTTCAAAGAAAATTCCTTCCATTTGAGAGTATCCTTTACACAACAATATTTCTTTGCTTCTAACTATAATCAAGGGATTTCTTTTTAGGTTTGATTAGGAGTGTTAGCAAAAAATAGTAAATGAAACCCAAAGATCTTACAAAACACAAAGGAAGTAAAATACAAAACGATTATACCTAATCGCCGAGACTTTCGTGATTCACTTTTGTAATACCTTCTTGCTTGTTGGATGATGTTGCCCTCAGATTCGTCATGCGAGAAAATCTACAAATGCCTAAGTCCTACACCAAGCTTTGAAGGATTTATGCTATGTCTAAATGCCTATGCCTATGCCCATGTCTAAATTTGATCAAATATAAATACTAAGTAATGAAAAGCCTAAGAATGCAAGTGAGTAAATGCCTATAATATGTCTATGCAAATAGAAAATGTCATGTCTGTGTGTCATCGAAAAGTGAGAGGAAAATGCCATTTTATAGAAAATGCCATTTCAAATGGCGAGATTAAATTCTACGAAAGACCTAGAATGAGAGGTCCAGATTAAATCTGAGAATCCCTAATTAGGGTTAGGGAAAAATCCTTAATCGAACGGTCAGAATAATATCTCAGATAATCGGATCGACGGTGGAGAATAAATGAGGAAATTAATTAAAGAAATAAAGATTTTTGAAAAATCAAGAAGATAAGATTACCTGATTTGTGAGATTCGAAAAATCAAGAAGATAAGATGTGAACTAAAGATTCATTTTAGAAAATCAAGAATATGCCCGATTACTTGATTTTTAGAAGATTAGTTACTATTTTGAATTAAATTAATTCAAAATAATGATTTTGTGAGATAATAAATAATCTTTTTCAGATTATTTATCAAAATGGACTGATAGTTCAGATTGAGATGCCATTTTAAATAATTTAATTTATTTAAAATGAGAAGAATATTAATTGGCAATTAAATAATTAAATTTAATTATTTAATTTAGAAGATAAGATTAATTAATTAAATAAATTAATCCATTTATTTAATTAAGAGGATTAGTGACATATTAAATAAATAAATGTAATTCATTTATTTAATAATCGGGAAGAATTAATGAAGAAAGGAAAATTAAATAAATTAAGAGATTTATTTAATTAAGGGAAGACTTAGACAATTAATGACATATTTAATAAATAAATAGAATTTATTTATTTAATAATCATGAAAAATAAATGACATGAATTAATTAAATAATTATGAATTATTTAATCAATAGTCGAATGTGGACCAAGGACATAATTAAATGTTATAATTATGCTAGGACGAAAGTGGTAAAATGAAGCTTGCAGGCCTAGGTCATTTTTAGGTGTCTACATTTTGCCCCTCTTTGTCATAATGTTGCTTGTCACATTGTGACAAAGAAAATAAGTCAAAGTCATGCCCCAGTAAAGGTACAGAGTATCATTGCCCCCTCGGGAAATTTTTCAAATTTTGGGCCGACGATGAAAAAATTTGTAAAGGGGCCCGATAAATCAATTTAATGCTCAAAAAAATAATGGCGCAGTCGGTTTCAGATTCAGACATGTTTAAAACACTCAACGAGGAAGTCAAAGATGGTCAAATGAGCCTCTAGTAGGAACCCATCTGAGAAAAATGTCATTTTGACCTTATAAATAAGTTGACAAAGGGGTAAAAGTCAATTCATTTCCACTTTTTACTTTGCAAATTTGAGAGTTCAAAGTGAAAGGCGCAGCTACGAGGATGGTGATTCCAGTGTCAGAGCACCGCAGGGAGATCGTGAGGACCTTCAGGCAGCCAGAGGGCTCAGAGCCAGCGATATGTACCTTTAAGTCACTTTGTCATTTTATCGTTTTGCATGCCATTTTTATCTTTCTAGGATAGTCAATGTCTGCGCCGCGATGCATATGCGTTCACATAAGATGCAATCGCTTTCGCATTCGACGAATTTGATGCATCAGGACACAATTTGTGTGACACATGTGACAATTTGTGCTACGCATGTGACTTATCGAGTCGCATTTGACTGTTGGAATGCCGCAATCACCGATTTGAGACGTAGTCGCTGTTTTGAGCAACGCAACTGCCAAGACATGTCACATTTGCCATGTTGTGACACAATTGAAAAATTTTGTGATGCAAGTGCAATTATGCGACGCAATTGATTTATTGAGATGCATTTGATGTTTGGAACGATGCAGTTGACTTTTCGTGACGCAATTGCCTGTATCCTGAATAGAACTTGTTTTGATGTTTGCATGACCTTAGATACTTTTCATGATGCTTACAGTTGTCCAAAAAGTACTGATGCATTGTTCATCTTTTTGTAGAGGCAGCTTGCCCCTATCTATACAAGAGAGAGCAGACTGACCACCTTTCAGTTCGCCGATCAGTTGGGCCCACAAGAGTGATGACAATTGATGTGACTGGGTTTATTCTATGATGTGTTCATGCTCACCATTCTGGCGAACAAGGGTCTGTTGACGGCGTTGTGTGAGTGGTGGCACTCAGATACCTACTCCTTCCACCTGCCGACAGGTGAGGCTACCATCACCTTAGAGGATGTCTACCGTATTTTGCGAGCGCCGATTCGCAGGGAGCAGATCGTCTATGACCCTCGGCATGGCAACCAGACTTTCTGTGCCTACTATTGAGATCAAGGTGTAAGATTAGGGATTCAGGGCTATGAGATCCGATGGGAGTTCATGGTGAAGCACTATGGGTACTTCGATGCATTCTTGGCGACTATGATTGTAGGTATTTTGGTTCCCGACCGCCGAGGACACGGGTTCCCTATTGGCTGGGGAGACGTCCTGGTGGGCATGAGGTGAGACAGGAATGTTTATGCTTGGGGTCCTTGTTTGCTATGGATACTTTATTACCAGCTACATGATGTTGTGTATAGGAGAGGAGAGAGCATCTCCTATGGGACGACCCTGATGATGATCCGGGCTTGGGAGCACATTGTGATATTTCGACCTCCCATTGAGAGACTATAGTTGGCTGATGGTATGCCTTATGCGTACTATTATGCAGGTGCATTACAGAAAACCCATATGGGTGAGACAGGGTGGTGGTGGCATCGTATCGACATGATAATATCCTTTATCTGGAGGTCGTACTGAGATTGTGGTCAGTGGGATGACGAGGATGAGCACTTGAGTCTGTGCAAGAAATTCAGGAACCTGATTGGCTGGACAGTGCAAACGTCCCTGATTATTGAGATGTACTTGTCATAGCGTGTTTTGAGACAGTTTGGAGAGCAGCAGGATGTGCCCGCAGGGACAGTGGAGTATGCTCGATCATCCAGGGAGTACGCGTGGGGGCTAGCTATCCCCATGGCATTCACAGAGCAGCAAATAGATAGGCTAGTAGCCCAGGCCTAGGGTTGGAGGGGAGGAGTAGTGGATCCAGGTATGACCGTAGCTTATGATTTATGCTGGAAGACACACAGGCCAGTGCCTTTGACAGATCTAGATGGGCCAGCACCAGTGGACAGATGGTCAGTTATTCCGTGGGTGCCATGAGCCAGGCGAGGTGGCAGAGGCAGAGATGGAGGTAGAGGGAGAGGCAGAGGTAGGGGCGGAGATGGAGGGAGGGGTGGAGATAGAGGCAGAGACGGAGGCAGGGGTGGAGACGGAGGCAGAGATGGAGGCAGGGGTGTGGACGGAGGCAGAGATGGAGGTAGGGTTGGGGATGATGGTGGAGACAGACAGAGGCAATGGTGGGATGGGCAGAGACAGGTATGGAGGGTACGCCCTTGAGTGGCGAGGGTGGCCTTAGATGCCATCCCTGAGATTGGTGAGGAGGGAGAGAGAGAGGAGCAGCCCATACATGAGGGAGAGGGTGAGGAGAGATGGGAGGAGGAGGTGGAGGTGGGTGGACAGGAGGAGGAGGTAGATGTGGTGGTAGGAGGTCAGGAGGAGGAGTTGGATGTGGCAGTGGGAGGACAGGAGGAGGAGGTGGTGGAGGTGTGTGGATAGGAGGAGGCTGAGGAGGAGAGACATGAGGAGACAGAGGTGGGAGGAGAGGAGGAGGAGGTAGAGGAGGAGAGGCATGAGGACATGGTCGATGATGATGATGAGGAGGACAATGCCATGGATGAGGCCGAGAGACTCCTCAGATGGCGGATGGTGGAGGGGGAGGATGAGATACCATCCACTTCAGGGTTGCTGCAGGATGCCACAATAGATCAATGGGTAGCAGACCTATAGTAGAGACTGGATGCGATTATGGCCTAGGTCAGGTCATTACAGTCAGCACTAGAGGTAGCTCGGGTAGAGCAGGATCAGGCGGTTATCCGCCAGCAGGATGTAGCTCAGTGGTGTACTGATTTCGCAACATTATGCACAGGGCCTATGGGGGACATGGCTTGTGAGCTTGCCAGGGTGAGTACGAGGCTGGGATAGTATAGGACACTATATGAGCAGGCAATGCCACCAGAGCGGCGGGATCCTACCTTGTCCCAGTCATAGTTGAGGACAGGCAGTGGACACAGGTCAGGTAGTGGCAATGGTACCAAGAGTCATACTAGTGTCGGAGGGTCTACCTCGACAGGGCACACTTTAGAGCACAGGTCACATCATTCGCACTAACATACTCCTAGTCCTGGGTCAACTGGTTCAGTACAAAGATCAGCATAGGTATAGCCACCAGTTGGTGATCCATCTACTGCTCAGAGTCAGGCAGCAGTGACATCACAGATGTCCTTTATAGTTGAGATGACACCATCCTTTGCAGCTCCATCAGTGGCATAGGCAGAGGTTGCGACAGGTCCTCCTATTTTTTCAGTACTAGTGATAGAGTTTCCGCCACCACATTCTTCACCACGAGGGGATGATGAGAGTCTACCCTAGGGGAATTTTGTTATTATGACACACTACGTATATTATTTGAGCCCGTGAGCTCCATTTTTGGGATATCTCCTGACTTTATCCTGTGACATTGTACATTTTTGAGATGATACTATATGATGATGCAGTTATGATGTGGCCTACATGTGTTATGTGATGCTCTTTGCTTTATGTATTATGATATATATGATGTATGATTTGTGATGTATCATGTATGTGATATGATGCCTATTTGTGATTTTAATGCCATGAATATGCAATGCTTATTTATATGATTATGTTAATGCAATGCTTGTGATTATGTATATGATTTAATGCCATGGATGATGTATGTATGGACCTAATGCAATGCTTATATGATTTAATACCATGAATGATGTATGTATGGACCTAATGCAATGTTTATATGATCATGTATGCACTTATGTTTTTGGATGTCACAGGATATCATCATGGGATGGACGAGAGAAGATGACGATACTAATGAGAGAAGATGACTAGATCAAAGAAGAGAAGATGACCAGACTAATGAAAATGCATGTTAATTCCTAGACCAAATCCTTCAAAGCTTTATTATAGGACATTAGTATTTATTGCTCTTAATCATCATTGGGAAGACTATTGTAATGGCCAAGAAACACCATGATATGGCATAGATCAAGGTGTGCAAGGTCGTACCATTACGTAAGACAAACAGTCACATACAAGGATGATCATGACTCATACTAGGAGCGTGCTTGCCCCAGTCTTTTTGCCATAATCAACCACATGCAAAAAAAAAAGACAAGGACAAATCATGAAATGTCGCTACTTCTCTAAATCATGTTTCCAGGGCATCCTTGAGAAACTAGTTGCATGATTGTCAAAATATTAAAAAGATAGAGTCCTTACCACAATATGTCGTTGTTTTTATAAATCCCAAAATCAGGACCTCACTAAGAAACTAGTAGTCATGCATGTCAATTGACATGATACATCGCTGCTTCTCTAAATCCTGCTTAGTGGGATCTCGCTGAAAAACTAATATCATTATAAAAACTAAAAGACAATTGTCAAGTGTTTGCCAAGTGCGTCTGGATATCCATTGTTCTGATGCCAAGATGCCATGTTTGATAATGCCGAGGTGTCGAAATGTTTAAAGTTTTGATGACCTTGGAAAATGTTGAGAATTGGTGAATTCAGGAAGGACACATCCTGATTAACGCCGATGACAAGAGGATTTGATTCCTAATGGTTAGAAGGGGTCCCTCGAAATAATGACGATGCCTAGGAAGGACACATCCTAAGGCATATATGACAGAGTTGGTTCTTCAGAAGGACACATCTGAAGAATACTGATGTCATGAAGAGTGATCTTTAGATGTCAAGAGGATCACTCAAAATGTCGAATGATGATGATGACGCCTAGGAAGGACACATCCTAAGGCGTAAATGACAGAGGTTATCGTTCAGGACTCATCTAAAGACTAACCAAAATTTGACAGTTTGACCGGTTTATGATGATTTGACTTGCTCTGACCGAGTTTGACTTGTGTTTGACCATATGCTAATATTGCCTTGATGATATGAGTGATGTACTGATGAGATTTCTATGCTAAATAAATGATTGTTTTACTTTGTTTTAGGAGTTTTCCCATGTGGAAAATGATTGAAGATTTTTGACATGTGTGCCAGTGTAGTGCCATGAACCCTAATGGACTAACCTAGTGCGGCCTCAGGGGCTCATCAACAGATGGCCTTGCCTACATCATACACTTAGAGACCTTGTAGTTCAACATGAGTAATGACTTTGTCTTGATGAGCAAATATTTTGTCATGATTTTATTTTGACAAACCTAAAAGGACTGACCTAATGTCTCGGGGACTCAAAATGTGAGTCTTGCCTATGTAGCAAGTGCACAGAGACAACGTAGTTCGAAAATGACGAAGACTGATTTGACATGACCGACTTTGTCAAGAGATGATAGTGTGTTCATGTTCTTCGAGCAGTCTGAGGTTTTGTTTGTGGTTTTCTTCAGGACGTTTTATGATTTTTTAGGTTTTTTTTCAAGACATTTTGTGATATTTTTTTGGTCTTTGTTCAGGACATTTTGCAATGCTTTTATCTTTTTTTAGGACTTTTTGGGATGCTTTTGTCTTTTTTCGAGACTTTTTGCCAATGTTTTTGTCTTTTTTCAAGACTTTTTGTAATGTTTTTGTGATCATATGTGACATCCACTGCAGTTGTATGATAAATATTTTTCCCCCAGTCAGGTCTAAGACTTAGCCATTTGCCAGGAATATGGATGGGATGCTGCTGACTTGCTAGACAGACAATCGTTAGGACTTGATGTCAATCGTGTATCCACTAGGACAGGTAGGGTAGGATGTTGTGGTGATTTGCATAATAGTGGTGGAAATACCTTTCATCCTAGGCCAAGTTAGACAATGTGATAGTAGATGGCAGAGCAATGATTGATTATGCATGGCGCTTGTTTGCCAGGTTTTCACCATGGTACTTGTCCAAAGCGCCTGTTTGCCATGTTTTCACTATTGAACGAATCATTTTTCTCTTTACTATTTTCTTGGCTTTTTTATTATTTTTTGGTGTCACCAAGACGCCTGTTTGCCAGGTTTTCATCAGGGTGACTATTTTTTAATTTTTTAATTTTTTTGTATTTTATGGTTTGCAGCTCCATCCTCTAATGCTATGCGTAGAACCTTCAGAGATGTAAACTGTTGATGGCCTTTGTCAATTGTTCTCCATCTGGAGTTGCCAGTTGATAAGCTCTAGAACCAAAAGAAGATATGATAATGTATGGATCTAGCTAGTTTGGTTCAAATTTTCTTGGCTTTTCTCTATCTGCTTGGTTCTTGGGGTTTTGCATGAGAACTAGGTTGCTAATGTCAAACTTTCTGACCATAACCTTTTTATTGTAGCTACGACAAAGACGGTTCTGATATTCTTGGAGATGGTTCAGAGAATTTTGTCGTCTTTCTTCCAGCATTTCCAGCACATGCAAGCATGATTGTCAGTACTCCTCTTCATTAGTTAGACCCTTCAGGGAAACTCGTAGCGAAGGAATTTCAACCTCAATGGGTAATATGGCCTCAGCGCCAAAGACTAGGGAAAATGGGGTAGCCCCTGTAGGCGTACGAATGCTAGTTCGGTAAGCCCACAGAGCAGGGTTGAGTTGTATGTGCCAGTCACGGCCAGTGTCATTGATAGTCTTTTTTAGGATCTTGACAATGGTTTTATTGGACGCCTCAGCTTGGCCGTTTCCTTGTGGGTAGTATGGAGATGAAAAGTGGTGTTGATATGGAATCGCTCACATAACTCATGTACGTCTTGGTTTTTAAACGGACATCCATTGTCAGTGATGATGGACTATGGAAGGCCATACTGGCAAATGATGTAGTTAAGGATGAACTTTTATATTTGTTTGCTGGTAATATATGTCAATGAGATGGCTTCAATCCACTTTGTGAAATACTCAGTGGCGGTAATAATGAATTTGTGTCTGTTTGATGAGGTTGGATGAATCTTACCCACAAGATCGAGTCCCCATTGAGCAAAGGGCCAAGGAGAAGTGATTAGCCGAAGTTCTTGTGCTGGAGCATGGGCCAAATCACTGTGAATTTAACATTTGTGACAAGTCCTGACATATTCAATTGCATCTTTTTCCATTATCGGCCAATAATACCCGAGTCTCATTACCTTCTTAGCCAGAGTAGGACCACTCAAATGAGATCTGCATATACCGTCCTGCACTTCTCATAAGGTGGTACATGCTTCGTCGTTGTCAAGACATCTAAGGAGGGTATTGTCGAAACCACGGTGGTAAAGGGTGTCACTGACAATGGCATACCTTGCAGATTTCTTAATGAAAGACTTCCTTTAGTTATTGGATAGGTTTAGTGGAAGGGTTTGAGACTTTAGGTAGTCGTAAATGTCCTGATACTAGGGAGAGTTGGGACCAACAAGTTCGCAAACCATTTCCGACTCTGGGATATCATATGCCGGTATCAAAAGCTATTCCACTAAGAACTCAAATTGTGAGACATTTTTAGGGATGTCCAAGAGAGAACTAATAGTAGCCATTACATCAGCTGCCTTATTCTGTGCCCTGGGGATTTGTTCAAAAGAAATCAATTGGAAGTATGTTAGGAAATTGTCCACCATCCTCTTGTAGGGAAGCAACTTCTCATCCTTTGTTTCATAGTCATCATTCACTTGGTTGATCACGAGCTGGGAATCCTTGAATACAAGCAACGTCTAAATTTTCCATTTAATTTCCAACTTGAGACCTGTGACTAGTGCTTCATATTCGACAATGTTATTTGTATAAGGGAAGGTGATCCAAAATGACTTAGGAATTGAATCCCCCTGTGGTGTGATAAACAAGATTCCAACACCTGAGCCATGACCAGTATGAGACCCATCAAAATATAGCTTCCATGGTGCCACCGGTTCCGCATAAAAAATGGACTCATCAGGAAAATCAGTTACTAGTGGATGAGTGACTTGGATTAGTGCATCTGCCAGCTGATCTACTATTATCTACCCTTTTATTGCCTTACACTCGACATATTGTATGTCATACTCGCTTAGTATCATGACCCATTTTTCCAGCCGGCCTATTAATGCCGCCTGACTTAAGAGATATTTCAGTGGATCAATCTTGGTGACAAGCTATGTCTGGTGACTGAGCATATAGTGTCTTAGTTTTTGGGATGCAAAGAGAACAATGAGGCATGCATGTTCAATGTATGTGTAGTTCAACTCATAGCCTATCAGTGTGCGGCTGATGTAATAGATTGCTCTTTCTTTTCCTTCATGATCATTTTGGGCCAGTAATGCCCCCAGTGCTAAACTAGTAGTCGAGACGTATAGAATCAATGGCTTTCCATGAATGGGTAGCATGAGGACTGGTGTTGATAGCAGGTAATCTTTTATTTGCTGGAAGGCCTCTTGACATTTATCCATCCATACAAAGGGGATACCCTTGCACAACAGATACTGAAACGGATGACACTTATCTGCCAACTGGGCTATGAAACGCCGGATAGATTGTACTCTGCCTTGCAGAGTTCTGAGTTCACTAATTCCTCTATGCAGAGGCATGTCTATGATTGCTTTTACCTTTTCCGAATCAACCTCTATGCCTCTTCACGAAACTATGTATCCCAATATTTTACCTGATGTGACCCCAAAATCACACTTCTTAGGGTTTAGCCAGACTTTGTACTCTTCAAGTCCCTTGAAAATTGTGTCAAGTACCTTCAAATGATCTTTCCTTGTTGATTTGGCCAGGAGGTCATCTACATAATCCTCCATTATTTTGTGCATCATGTCATGGAAGATCATGGTCATAGCCCTTTGATATGTGGCACCTGCATTTTTGAGACCAAAGGGCATGACGTTCCAACAGTATGTACCCCATGCGAAAGTAAATGCCATTTTGTGTTGATCTTCAAAAGCAATGCAGATTTGATTATAACGGGAGAAACCATCCATGAGGGATAGCATTTCATATCCTGCTGTAAGGTCCACTATGATGTCAATGTTTGGCAAAGGAAAGTCATCCTTTGGAAACACTTTATTTAGGTCTCAAAAATCTGTTTATACATGGATCAACCCATTTGGCTTTGTGATTGGGACCATATTAGAAATCCATTCAGCGTAGTCAATAGACCTTATGAATCCGACATTTAGCAATTTCTTTAACTCGACCTTGACCAATAGGGCAACTTGGGGGTGCATTTTGCGCAACTTCTGCTTGACTGGTTTAGCATAAGGTAATAGTGGGAGATGATGCATAACCAATTCTAGGTCCAATCCTGGCATGTTAGCATAGGACCATGCGAAATTGATTTTTCATTCTGCAAAGAATTTATGAAATTCTAGTTTCTCTTCATCAGTTAGTGATGCAGCAAATAGGACCATCTTGGGGTCTTCTGCAATTGAAATGTTATCCTTTATTGTGTCCTCAAAAAGCCTATCCAATTTCTCCTATTGCACAGGGAGAAAGTCCAGTCCTCCATCTTTGGGCACCTCAGAGAGGTTTTCACCTGTAGATACATCCTTTATTTTTACTATTTTATTGTCAAGAGGTGCCTTTCGATTTTCACCTAGAGACGTTTCATTTTTTACTTTATTTTTACTTTTGCGACTAGAGGACTGAACAGTCTCGCCAAAGTATGCGGTGCAGTCTAAATCAATGGCGAATCCAAATTTGTGGTCCCCACTAGGTATGCCTTCTCGTAATCCCATGAATTCGGCAATTGCCTCATCATTCTGAAATGTGTCCAGAATTGGCGATCCTTGTTGGTCCCAGTCGACTAGTTCAGCATAAACTAAATAAATTCCATCGTCAAGGCTAGTGAATTGGGGTGAGGATACAGACATGTAGATGGATTCAGTGATGTTGTAGATGAGGTTATCATCACCCAACTCGACATCGGACTCCATCTAATATTCTCCTTCACTAGTGTCATATTCGTTATCAAAGTCAGGAGTAAAGGTTTTAGAGTCCTGGTTGTCAATGTCATCTGATACCTCAGATGGATTAGATGGATGGGGTTCAAATGACGGGTGTTGTATGGCATGGGAGGTGGTAGTAGGACTTTAACTATTTTGTGCCTGTTCAATTTTGAATGTTTGCCAAAACCATTGTTTAGAGGTCAGTTCCCCTGGTTCGACAAACAAATCATCAAGACAACAGTCACTTAGGGATCATTCTGAGCCAAATTCCCACTCATGGGAGTCTATTTCGGTGAGGGTTTCCCTAGTAGTCTTGACACTGTCAGAAGCATGTACTCACTCATTTGAAAATCTAGAGGTACGTCGATTGTCATTGTTGAGCGATCCAAACCCTAATCCAAGATACTTCAAAATTTGAAAAGGTTCTATGGGTTCCCTTCGATTAGTTTTATTTTTTCGAAGGCCACTAGTACCATCATAGCCTTTAGCCTTCATGATGTTGTAACCTTTGCCATATCTTTGAACTGGTAATGAAGGTAATGCGACAGTATCCTTATAGATCCATCCTATGATGTCAGCAAGGTCCTCATCACTCATGTCTCCCCACTTGATAAAAACTGTATTTGGTGGGACTTTGAAAGTTTCCTGAGGTTCCATTCTGAAGCATGGCCGACCATATATCTTTGGAGTCATGGGTATTATTGTTATGCTGTATGTTGTATTTAGTTTGAATTCTCCGCAGGCAAGGTCCTGGATTTTGATAGTGGATTTAGTCTTAGGGCTAGTGGAAGGTGGTGGTATGGCGGAAGACGTGGATGGAGCAGGTGTGGAAGATGACATGAGTGTGGATGGGTCAATGTACTTGGATGATGAGGAGCCAGGTGCTTCTCAGTTAATAGGTACTCAGTTTTCAGAGATACCCCTTAAGTTTGTACAATATTGGAAAGGGTCAGGGTCTCCATATATAGTTACTTCTGTGCCATCAAATGGAAACTTGAGGCATTGGTGGTATGTTGATGGGACATATTTTAAGGCATGAATCCATGGACGGCCTAGCAATATGTTATACAGTAGTTCCAAATTTAGGACCTGGCAAGTCGTGTCCATGATGACCTGTCCCACTCTGATTGGGAGAGAGATAACGCCATGTGAAGAGCGTTCCTCGTCATCGTATGCTTTGATCACTATACTTTTTGTTGGGTCCACGCATGCATCAGATAACCCTAGAGCCTTAACTAGTTTGAGGGAGCATATGTTCAACCCTGCTCCGCCATCTACTAAAACCCATCTAACTTTATGCTTGTGGACAAAAGTTTCTGTGTAACGCATCATTGTGGTTGGTTTTATGTGATGAATAATCTTGGTCCGAGAAGGTGACAAGGTGCGACGTAGTGAGATATCCCGCCATAGTTTCAAATTGATTGACATCGATGTCCTTGGGGACTGACAACTCTAGGAGAGTTTTATCTAGGATCTCTTTGTGCGTGGGAGAGATACAAAGCAGCTCAAGGATAGATATATGTGCAGGAGTTTTTCCTAGCTAGTCGATGAGGTTGAACTGACTTTTGTGTTTCCACTACTATGTGGTTGGGATAGGTTTTGGCTATTTAGTAGATGGAGCTAGTTGTGATTGTTTAGCCGATGGGCCTGGTATAATAATTTTGGCTTGTCTAGTGGGAGGTGGACCAGCTATAGTGACCTTGCCACTTCGAGTAGTAGCATTACATTGGGGTGCTCTTCTAATCGTAATGGTATTGATGTATTCATTTTTAGTTCAGACATTGTTTATAATAGGTCCACCAGAATAGTTGTACTTGACTCGAGCAAATTTAGCTTGATTATGTGGACCTGAAGTGGAAGCATTATGAGAACCATGGTCCTGCAGTGGATTCTTGTGGAGAGTATGATTTGAATTGGAGGCAAATTGTGATCCACCTACTTCGATGGTCTGACTTTCGATAAGATCTTGTATTATGTTTTTCAATTATTGACAGTTAGAGGTTGTATGCCCTTTTGCTCGATGGTATTCACAAAGTGCATTATCATTCCACCATGCTAGTTTGAATTGTCCTAGGTCATACGATTTTGGTTCCAAAAGTATGATGACCCCATGCTGGAGGCATTTCTTAAGGACTTCTTCAATGGGTTCACCCAAATGGGTGTATGTGCGACCCCTAGGAAATTGTCTCATCTGACGGTATTGTCCCTGATTGTTTTGACCGCTTTGGTTGTTTGAAGAAGTATTGGGAGGAGGTGTCAATGTCGTTGTTGGTCTGTTTTGTTGTTGAACCCCTTTTAGGGCCAATACAGGACCTACAGTGTTTGCAATCTTGGCATCGACAACACCGTCATTTGTAATGTGCTTATTTTTAACCCAATATTTGTTTTTGTCGGCAGGTGGATTGACGTTTGTGTTTTTGGAACCATATCTCAGTTCTCCCTTTGCGATAAGGGCTTTCTCAATTTGGACCCCTTTTTCAACTAATTCTATGAAGTTTGTGCAACAATGTATTTGCAATGCAAATTTTAGGGGCCCTAGAAGTGTTTGGACAAACATGTTGAATTTTTCCCTTTCGGGGATATCAATGTGACATCGACTAGCGAGGCTTCTCCATTTTTGAAAGAATGGAACAAATGTCTCACCAACATCCTCTTGCATGAGATTGCACAAGCTAGTGATAGAGGTATCCATGTTGATGTTGTACGCATAATTTCTAATGAATTTTTGTTTGAGCTCATCCCATGTCTGGATATCCTTTTGAGTTGAAAACCATTCAAGGGCTTGACCCACCAGACTTTTAGAAAAAAGTCTCATCAAGTATGTTTGTTCATAGGTGATGTCCATACAATTGGTTGCGAATTCACGAACATATTCAATGGGATTTGTCTTGCCTCTATATTTTGTGAAGTTGGGTGACACATATCCTGGTGGAAATGGAGGCATGTATAAGCTCGTGTCAAATGGGTATACATTTAGGTCATATGATATTTTTTATTTCTTGCCTGAAATGTACATGTTATGGATAGTTTTCTCCATATCCCTCATTCTTGTTTTGAGGGCGTCCATCGCAGGGTCGTTTATGTTTCTGTACGTTGGATTACCTAGTACACCATGTGTTCTGTTTGTTGTGCGTGAATATTGGTGTATTGTGGTGGTATGGATTGTTGTGGTATGTATGACGTGTGCGGATTGACATGTTGTTGGTATTGGAAGTTATGATTGGGTGTATGTTGATATTGAAAGTTATGATTGGGTGCATGTTGATGAGTATGAATGTTAGATGAGTAGGTTGGGATGTGTCCCCTAGCCATGTGTGTCATTATTTGGGGGATGTTATGACCATGGATGTTATGGTGTAATAATGATGTCATGTGTTGTGTTATTTGGCCACCTTGTGTAAATTGTTGATTTTGTACAAGGGGAACATTTGTGTTTGTACCTTGGGAGGCAATGACATTTGACTGTGTTGTTGTGTTAATGTTTTGTTGTTGTCCTTGGATAAATACACGTCTTGTGCCTCCTCTCAAAGGATTTTGTGAAATACCACTAGACATATATGACGAAGTTGTGTTCATTGTAGTAGATGGAGGTGTCAAGGGGGGATTGTTGTGACTTGATGATGCCCCCATGGCATTTATTGTCATGGCATTGACTATCGTGATATTTGTGGTGTTGGGGATGTTGGGGGTGTTTGGGACGTTGGGAGTGGTATGCACTGTTGTTGTGGTCCCAAAGGAAGTATTTCTCGTAGTATTTGGAAGTTGACCACTATGTGACATGTTATGTGCATTATTGGAATTAGGGTCAGAAGGTGTCAAATTTAGCATGTTAACATCAAATCCTTGTGGTAACTTAGCTCCTTCACTCAAGAGCATATCCAATAATCTGTCTCTGTCCTGATGGACCATTGTTTCAACGAGTTGACAGGCCTCTGGGTCTTGTGCCAATGCCTCTAAGTTTTCCTGAAGTAGTTGGCCATTTTCATCTTTTTGCAAGAATTGTTTGAATGGGCTATTTGATGAGGATTGCATTGTCACTGGAGGTTGATTGTCTAAAAATGGATCATAAAAGGTCCAGTTTGGGTCATGTGGAGGATTGTTGACAGTAAACATGGGATCTTGTTGAGAGTTTTCCATTTGTCTATTTTGTTTTTGAAGTCTAGTTTCGACCATAAATGAGATTGCTCAAGTAGGAATGACAACTAAATGCAAGTATGACACTACGTGAAGTCTAAGTTCAAAATGACGACTAGAATGACTAATGTTTTTGGATTTTTCGTGAATAGGGTATGCAATGTGTAGCAATGTAAGACAAGGTTATCTAAGCAATTCTAAGCTCAAACTTTGTTTTCGATTTTGAATGCTAAAGGACTTTGTTGGAAATGACAAGTTGACAAGGTCTAAATGACTAGTGAGTCTTCCTAACTAGACTTTTGAGTTGGAAAAATCTCACAAAAGAGGACAAAGACTAAAAAGAGGGTTTGATAACTTAGTCCAAGAGGGCCTAATTTCAAAAACAATGACTTTGCAAAGTGTGCTTAAGATTTACCTAATCCTAAGTATGCAAAATGTTAACCTAGGGATAATCTAATGCCAAAATGTATGGAACTAAAAAGAATGAAGCATGAAACCTATGGTGACGAATGCACACTAATGGTTGAAACTTTGAACAATTCCAGACTTGGTTTCTAACAGAATCTCCCTGGAAACAATGGTTGACAAATGGTTGACAAGTTGAAAACCTCAAGTTTCGACTGTAAAGTTTAAAATTTTGATAGGCAAATGCATCGTTTGAAGCTGCAAATGCGTCTCATTTTAGCAAATGCGGTTCATTTTTGCGATTGCAGATTTTGGATAGTCAGATGTGACTTGATTTGGTATATGTGGCTTTTCAGTGTTCAAATGCGTCACGATGCCTACAGATGTGGTGTTCTAAGTGTTAGATGCAGTTTAACAGAGCAGTTGCATTGCAGAAAATTAGTTGCAGTTTGATAGATGCGACTCAGTTTAATTTCAAAATGATTTTCTTGTCGTTTTGATGGAAATTTTGATTTGTTTGGAGAATTTTTTGTTTCAAACTGTGATAGAACCAGAAAAAACTTGACAAACATAGTGTTTTAAAAGTAACCAAACACACATCAGATAAGCACAATCCTAGGTTAGGCTGTGACAATATTCGTTAGATTCCACGCGGGTTTCCCCAATTGCATATCTGTAGCATGTGAATTTAGAAGCTTGGCTAGACGAGCTCCCCCTTATAGTGCACTCTCTTCTCAGGCCAACCAAGCTTCCAACCCCCATGAAACTCCCATGGTGATCTGATCACCTCTACTACAAACTGCGAAAGTGTGGATGCCTTCACACTGACCGGTGCTGCGCTAGCAAATAGAAGGATTTTGGCTTTCTATATAAGAGTTTTTAGTTAGGGGCCCCCATTCGAGTGGCCATACATGGGGCAAGAGATTAATCACCATTACGGTGGCACTCCAGCCTGAAAAAATTAAGCTCAACAGGGTTTAAGGGAGTACAACTCTATCCGTATGACACATCCGCACAAGCAACCTTAGGTTTTCCCTTAAGGTTTACATTTATATATCGGTTGGGGGTAGCTTGGATTTAGCTCCATTTCCAGTTTGAGTCACATTGGGGTGATGAAATCCCCAGGCAAGCCCAATTTCTAGAGTTGATAACCGTTTCTCTTACACCCAAGATCACCCGAAAGCTCGAGGGGAGAGGATACTCTGATATACCAAGTCAGGGTAATAACAAATAAATATGGGTCTGGTTTTCTGATCACGAGGTTTTCACCAAGTGAGAGCATACTCACCTACCATCTTGCAAACACAATCAATCAAAGAAGACATGAATGTTCTTTTTATGTGCACCAAATTTAAATGTTTGCTAATCTATGAAAAATAAGCACAATGTTTGTTTTATTCTGTCTTCGTCATTCAAATCTACAAACAAAATATTAGTAGTTTCCTTTATGCAATGATCTTCAACACCCAAATAGTAACTGCCACACACTAAAAATGAAGATTAGTAACACAAAAATCTAAGCTAGGTAACATGCAGAAATGAAAAACCAATAAATTAGAGGACCAGAAAAACCAGAAAGAAATTGGCAACCAAAAAACCCTAAAAATCTAAAAATCAGAATATCAAAAATGAAAGCAAGTTTTTACCAGTCAAATGTGGCACGACAAAGCAGATGCATCATTTTGGACTTCAAATGTGGTGTAGCTTATCAGATGCATCATTCTAGATGTCAGTTGCGGCTTATTAGGGCGATTGTGGCTCTTCTGTCAGCGTATGCGTCACGACGCATCAAATGCGTCACGATGTTTTTAAAAAATAGTTGCGTCGATCCATACCTGTACCTGCAAAATAGTAGAAAACACAAAAAAAATGTATGGAAAACCAGAAAAATGGAGTCGGGTTCACCAATGTAATCAAGGGATTTCTTTTTAGGTTTGATTAGGAGTGTTAGCAACAAATAGTAAATGAAACCCAAAGATCTTACAAAACACAAAGGAAGTAAAATACAAAATGATTATACCTGATCGCCGAGACTTCCATGATTCACTTTTGTAATACCTTCTTGCTTGCTGGATGATGTTGCCCTCAGATTCGTCGTGCAAGCAAATATGTAAATTCCTAAGTCCTACACCAAGCTTTGAAGGATTTATGCTATGTCTAAATGCCTATGCCTATGCCCATGTCTAAACTTGATCAAATATAAATACTAAGTAATGAAAAGCCTAACAATGCATGTGAGTAAATGCCTATAATATGTCTATGTAAATATAAAATGTCATCATGTCTGTGTGTCATCGAAAAGTGAGAGGAAAATGCCATTTTATAGAAAATGCCATTTCAAATGGACAGGCGAGATTAAATTCTACGAAAGACCTAGAATGAGAGGTCCAGATTAAATCTGAGAATCCCTAATTAGGGTTAGCGCAAAATCCTTAATCGAACAGTAAGAATAATATCTTAGATAATCGGATCGACGGTGGAGAATAAATGAGGAAATTAATTAAAGAAATAAAGATTTTTGAAAAATCAAGAAGATAAGATTGCCCGATTTGTGAGATTCAAAAAATCAAGAAGATAAGATTTGAACTGAAGATTCGATTTAGAAAATCAAGAATTTTCCTGATTACTTGATTTTTAGAAGATTAGTTACTATTTTGAATTAAATTAATTCAAAATGTGATTTTGTGAATAGCCAAATAATCTTTTTAGTTATTTATCAAATGAATTTGTGATTCAGTTGAGATGACATTTTAAATAATTTAATTTATTTAAAATAAGGAAAGAATCAATATTGGCAATTAAATAATTAAATTAAATTATTTAATTTAAAGATAAGATTAATTAATTAAAAATAAATTAATCCATTTATTTAATTAAGATGATTAGTGACATATTAAATAAATAAATGTAATTCATTTATTTAATAATCAGGAAGAATTAATGAAGAAAGGAAAATTAAATAAATTAAGAGATTTATTTAATTAAGGGAAGACTTAGACAATTAATGACATATTTAATAAATAAATAGAATTTATTTATTTAATAATCATGAAGAATAAATGACATGAATTAATTAAATAGTTATGAATTATTTAATCAATAGTCGAATGTGGACCAAGGACATAATTAAATGTTTTAATTATGCTAGGATGAAAGTGGTAAAAATGAAGCTTGCAGGCCTAGGTCATTTTTAGGTGTCTACACTAACAACTTCACCTTTCTCATTTATTTTGTTTCTAAAGACCCATTTTGTTCCAAATACATTTTTATCCTCAGGTTTGGGAACAAGAATCCATGTATCATCCTTCTCAATCTACAACAATTCTTCTTTCATTTCTTCAACCCAATGTTCATCTTTACATTTTTCATTCACACTAGTAGGCTTAGTCTTTGAAATCAAATAGTACTCTTCTACAATTTTTTTGCTAGTCTAGACACCTTTATTCTTATTACCTATGATCTAATCTTCTGAATGATTCAATCCTACATACCTCAGTGTCTTAGGATATTCTTCAACTTTAGGCTCTTGTGTTCTCTCTTCTACACTTTCACTAGTTTCTTCTTCCTCTTGATCTTCTTGATTCACTGGAATGATTTACACTTGATTTGAAGTCTATACTTTCTATCCTTTTTTTGTACTATCATTCTAATCACCTTAATCATATCCACAGGTTCTGGATGGTCTAGCTATGTCTTCATCAACCTTAACATTTGCACTTTCAACCATTTTCCTCAATCTCTTACTGTAGCACTAGTAGGCCTTTCTTTTAGTAGAATAACCCAAACAGATTCCTTCATCACTCCTAGCATCAAAATTTCCTATATCTTCATCTATTTTGATAAAGCACCTACTTCCAAAGATTTTGAGATATCTAACAATAGGTTTGTGACCATACCATAGCTCATAAGGGGTCTTACTAGTATCACCTTTGATTTGTACCCAGTTGAGAGTGTAAACAGTAGTACTCATAGCTTCTCTTCAATAGATATGAGAGACATTTCCTTCCAACATCATAGTTCTAGTAGCTTCTTCAATTGTCTTATTCTTCCTTTCCACAACTCCACTTTGTTGAGGGGTCCGCGCGGTGTAGATAATTGTCTCTTTAACCCATGTTTTTCACAAAAATAATTAAACTCACCGTAAGTGAATTCATTGCCTCTATCTGATCTCAGACATTTAATCTTCAGACCTATCTCTGTCTCAACCATAGCCTTAAATATCTTGAACTTCTATATAGCTTCATATTTCTCCCTTAAGAAAGTAACCCACATCATTGTAGAATAATCATCAATAAGAAAAATGAAATACATGTAACCTTTTAGACTTCTGACCCTAGTAGGACCACACAAGTTAGTATACAAAAGCTCTAATAATTTATTTGAATAATTTTTTTTGCTCCAAAATGAAATTCTAGTTTGCTTCCCTAACTAACACTCCTTGCATATGACATTAGTAGGTTTCACCAACTTAGGAAGATCTCTCACAGCCTTCGTAGAACTTATCTTGATAATCTTATCAAATTTAACATGACACATTCTCCTATGCCACAAACATCTTTCATCAACTTGAGAAATAAAACTTTTACTAGCAACACTCGAGTGAAAGATATTACCTCTTGTTTTTATTCTTGATGCAATCACATTTCTAGAGCTCAATATTCTCCACTTTCCATATTTGAACTGAAGATCGTATCCCTTATCAACCATCTATCCAACACTTAAAATATTATGCTTCAGACCTTCCACATATAGTACATCATCAATATTATGCTTACAATCAATAGAAATGTATCCTCTACGACAGATCACACCAGCTATATTATCACCAAATCTCACTACACCACCATCATACTTTTCCAAGCTTACAAACTTACTTTTATCTCCTGTCATATGATGAGAGCATCCACTTTCAATCACCCATTCATCTTTCTCTTCAACTCTAGTAGCTAAGGCTTTCTCCACATTTTTACAACTAGCAAATTCAGTAGACACAAGATTATTTTCCTTGATGGCAATAAATACCCATTCATCATCATTCACATTCCCTTTATCAGATTCATCATCTGTCACACCTTCATCAGCAGCATAATAACAGTTCCTTTGAAATTTAGGATTGTTATGTTTAGGTTTAGGTGATCTTTCTAGACACCTTGATGCAAAATGACCTATCTTATTTAAAGAAAAAACATTTAAGAGGCAATTTTCCTTCATACTTACCTTTTCCTCTTGCTACTCTTTTGACAATAAGTTCTTCTAGCTCTTCTAGCTCTCTTTCTTCTTCTTCAATCTGTTTCATTTCTTCCTCATACTTTAATGTATTTCTAGATGAACTTTCACCTAGATCATATATTTGTTTATCTCTTCCAGAAGTAGTAGCAACCAATGCAGATTCTACCTTAGCAAGGGCATCACCAAATTTACTCAACTCAAAAGAAGTAAGCTTACCTATCAACATATCTCTGGTTACATTTGTTACAGTCTAGAGCTCCTCAATAGCAATAAATTTTACTTTGTATGAAGTAGGAAAGGATCTAAGAACTTTAGCAACAATCTCTGATTCGTCCAACTATCGACTAGCACATCTAATACCACACACAAGTTCATTAACTCTTTGCATGAAAGTAGTAATGTTTTCATCATCACGCATTCTCAAAATTTCATATTTCCCTTTCAGACTTTGCAACTTAGCAATCTTCACATTAGCATCACCTTCATACAAAGTTTCCAACTTTTTCCAGGTCTCATAAGTAGTCTTCATATCCATAACATTAGTGATCTTAGTATTAGTCAAAGTGCTCAACAATTCTTCCTTAGCATTGATATTGTATTCAACATCTCTAATCTCAACACTAGTAGTAGGACCATTCTATGGGATAACATACCTATAAGTTGTAATTCTCTAGTAGGGTTCACCAATGCATCTCAGATGGCACTCCATTCAAGTCTTCCATAGAGACTAATTTTTTTCATCAAATCTCAGACTATCCTTCTTGTATGTCATCATCCTAGATCACCTCAAGCTATTAAAATTCTTCCAAGGAACCTGCTCTGATACCAATTGTTCGAAACACAAGTGCAGACAACTAAGAGGGGGGGTGAATCAGTTGTGAAAGAAATTCAAAACTTATTAACTTTATTAATCTTAATCTCATATCTGATTAATAACCATGAAAGCATAAATCAACAACACATCAGAAACACACATAACACCAAGATTTTTTATGTGGAAACCCTATTAGGGGAAAAACCATGGTGGAGGTCAATCCACAAGATTATACCCTGTTAAAAGTATAAAGAAATGAAATGTGGAATGCGCATGCATTTAGGCACATTTCCTAGAGCTCACTACTGAATTACAACAAAGCTCACTACCCAAGGAAGACACACTATCTTACAAAAACATTTAGATTAGATCCGTAGGGATTTGAACTGAGAAAATAGCATCTGCTAATGCCTAATTATTGTTCTAGTTAAGCACATGAACACTTCTTCACTCTTTTTCACTCTTCTTCACTTTTCTACTCTACCTTTGAATGATTTAGAACATTATTCATACACACACATTGACCATACTTCAAATGAAGTAAACAATCACTCATATATATTCACAACAAGAAATTACATCACTTCATGTTGGCTTCAACAAAATAATAAAATGAATATAAACTGTCGGCCCAAAACAATAACAATTGTCAATGCACATCAACCTAAGTTGGCCACAATATAGTGAAGACCAAAAACAACATCCTTTAACATGAACCACCTTCAAAAATTATTACTCGAAGATCCACAACACACTACCATCACCTAGTCGGCCAAGAACATGAAAAACATGAACATGCAAGAGAAAATCCCCAATCACAAGTGCAACAATCGATTTAGACATGCAACACAAATAGAGCATGATCTAGAAACATCCAAAAACATCATGAATCACTAGAGAAGCATCTGCGACAACTGAACTAACTGAAATCACATTACCTTCATTCAGGAACACCAACTAAAGTAACAAAAAGAATTTCAAAATAAAACTATTCATAACTTGATAAAATATTCATGCGGATCTCTAAAACTCAACATGGATAAACTAGATATACTCAACAAGAAACCCTTTAGTCCATAACCTTTAATCATTAACATACTGAACTCACCAATAGACTAAACTTCACTTACAAACTGACAACTTGCAACTCATTTCATTAGAATTTTCTCAATATCCTCGACATATACAACCTCTAATGAATTAATGCTAATAGTGTTGACATCAATGACAACCATATATCAGCAACACAACCACAACATCCAAAAATAATCATAAAGTTTCTGCTATTGAGGAAGCTCAAAATTTGATAATTATTCTAGAGATCAGATGTTTGGTGCTCTAACTTCTTTTGAAATGAGAGAGTTTGGTCAAGATACTACAAGAAAGGAAACTACTTTTAAAGTATACAAAGTGGAAAAAGATGGTTCAAATCTAGATGATCTTGATGAGGTAGAAGCAAACCTCATGGGGAGATTAAAAAAGGGTACTATAAAATACAAAGGTAAGCTACCTTTCAAAAAATTTAGTTGTCAAAAGATCTAGATCATTATGCATCTAAATTTCCAATCCAAGTTACTAATGAAAAAAAAAGGATCATAAGGATAAATTTTTCAAGAAGAATTATAATTGTAAAAAGGAAATTAGTGTTTTTGATGATGAAGAATTAGATTATTAGAATGAAGACAGCGATGTATTCTTGTTCATGACTCTAAATATTTGAACCAATTCTACTAATCTTGAAAGATCTGTGAAGGAATGTGCTCCAGAAATAGGTCATAACATTGAAGGAACTATGTTGACAACTTTCCATGCTAGAGAAGAGGATAATTTCTAGATCATTGACAGTGGATGCTAAAATCATATGACATGTGATAAGAGTAATTTTTTTAAGCATGATGATAGTGGTCTTGTTATGTTTGGTGATGATACGCATGCTAAGATCTATGGAAAAGGTTCAATTAGTTTTGATGGAAAGTATAATATAGAAGATGTTATTTATATCAAGGGTCTCTGACATAATCTTTTAGGTGTGGGAAAAATGTGTAAAAATGAATATGATGTATTTTAGAATGGTGGATGTGAAATTATAAAAGGAAGCTCTGGTATTTTGGTTTCTTTTGGAACAAGGGCAAGAGGTAATGTCTATTAACTCAAACGTAATGGTGTAAAGTGATTTATGTTGTTGGTATATTGTTGTCATTGATATCAAAATGAGATTTCTATGTGATATCTTACATGGGAGATTGTTGGCTTGATGTCACAATCAGTGGATCAATTCCTTAAAAATTGGTGTAGAAGGATGAAAAGAAGAGCATGATGTTACAATATTGAAATGTTGCTTAAAAAGTTATAAAGTTGTCATAAATGTTGTCACAATTTTGCAGAGGTGGATTCATGATGTTTGAGGTCAAATCAGTATGCAGATTTGATATGGCTTTTCTAAGAGCTTCTCAAAAAAATGTTTTGTAGGTCCTGAGAGTGTGTGATGGATTCAAAAATAATTTATATGTGCTCTCGATCAAATTTAGGGCTTGTTGATAAACCCTAAGGGTTGCAGTCATGGTGATGAACAACATTTCTATTTTGATGTTGACTCTCTCTTGGGGTTTTTCAAGTGTTTAAGTGATAACTTAAGCCATTGAGGTCATCTGGGCAATTGACCCCCTTTCCTAGTAATACCAACCTAGTAGATATTGTCCTAATTGTGATCAATGGCTATGGTTGAGGCTTGAAGATTGACGACCTCCCTACCATCCTATTGCATATGTGGTGGGTTCCCATTTAGCCCTGTGGGATAACAAGGAACAGTGGAGATCAAGTGATGATGATCAAATGGTGCTCATGGAGTGTATGGTGGGAACAGATTAAGTGTGAGGTGACTTGAGTGGATGGTGACATGTGAATATAGGTGGCATTGAATGGTTGGTTGACATGTCAATTCACATCATTATTCTAAATTGCACAATGTTTACAATGATGATAGATAGAAAATTATCTCACCAACTAGCTAAAGATTTGGTGGTCTCATGTCTTTAGCTTGTAGGATAGCGGGCTTGTGATGCGTGTCTTGGTGGACCCCACACTATGCATGGTGTATGTGATAGAGATCAACGATGATTATTAAATGGGTCTTTACTATGACGATTGTGATTTAAAGTTGAGCAATATATGTGGATTGTTAGATAATGGCGTGAAGAATGGAGATCAATGGCCCAAATTTAAAATGGAAATTCTTAATGGCTATGTCTATGTGAACGAGGGTTTTACCTAAGATGGTGACGTTGAGAAGAATTTAATTGGTTCAAATACACGAGTGACCAATATAATGGAATATTTGTAGTGGTAGGCTATGGAACAAAATGCGATAGAAATTGAGATCAAAATCAGATCAAAAAAAAAAGGGAATGCATTAAATGCTTATCAGTTTCTAGAGTTTTACAAGTTATTATACTAAGAAAATTCATTGAACTTGTAGAACAAAATGATTGTGTGAGTGGCTCAAAGTAGATATGGCTTGCTGAAGAAGATAATGTGTATACCCTAGTAGAGATCTGAATAGTATGGATGAATCTCGATGCAATTATTTCAGGTTAGTGAAGGAGATACAAAATTGAAAATCACATTTTAGCTAAGGTGCTAACATCAGGTGAATATAGTGAGAAGTACATTACTAATAATGCAATCATATTTTTGAGGTGGACAGAGAATGCACTGAAAATAAAAGGAGAGTGCAGAGAAAAACATAGAGGGTGCATAGGAGATAACTAGGTTGCAAAGGCTGCAACAAGGTGTTGAGAAATTACAAATTAGGTTAGAACAATGAATTGTGTTCCATTGAAAAAATTATAATAGCTTATGTTATAAATCTAATTGGTGGGTTCCATTAGGTATTTGGGTAGGTGCTTAGAGTAAGGAGTGGGTGCTTCCTTGGAGTAGGTGATCCTAAAACTAGGGGATTAATATCTCCTTAGGGGTGGTTCCCTTAAAATTTGTAACAAAACTTTTGATTGTGAGGTTGGATTAGGACAATAGCTCCTAACAACATTTCTCACCATGGTTTTTCCCAGCCTGGGTTTCCACATACATCCTATGTTATGTAATTTTTTGTATGCATGTTTTTGTTTCTACATATTAATTTTTAATTTTCACTAAGTGTGGTTTAGAGGAATTAGTTAGCACAAAAGTTTTAAGGGTTATTTTTAAAGTAATATATTGATTCACCCCTCCCCTCGTAGTAGATTGTTGTGTTTCAACATATGTCTCTTGAACTAATGAAAGTTGGCTATGGAATAAAAGAATGGGTCACATCAATTTTGATAGCCTAGCAAGGATAAGTTCTCCTGATGCTGTGAGAGATTTACCAAAGATTACAAATATTATCAATGCAATCTAAAGAGAATGTCAAATTGGAAAGAAAAAAGGCAAGATTCAAGACAAAAGAATATTCTACCATAGGTCCCTTGGAGTTACTGCATAAAGATCTATGTGGACCTACTAGAATTAGAAGCTCATGTGGTGAAATGTATTTCATGTTATTAATTGATGATTATTTTAGAGTGTCTGGTTACATTTCTCAAAGAAAAATTAGAAGCTCTAGAAAATTTTAAAGAATTTAAGGTTATGGTTGATAATGAAATGAATCTAAAAATAAAAATGTTTGAGTTTTGATAGAGGTGGTGAGTTTACTTCAGATGAGTTTAACAATTTTTGTGAAGATTATGGAATAAAGAGGCATTTTTCAACCACTAGAACTCAAAAAAATGGAGTTGTGGAAATGAAAAATAAAACAGTTCAAGAAGCAGCTAGGACAATGATGAAGGAATCTAATCGTCTAGATTTCTATTAGAGAGAATCAATTCATATTGTAGTCTACATTCTTAATTGAGGTAAAGCAAGAGAAAACATCTCAGACTCCCTATGGGTTATGGCATGGTAAACCCCCTACTATGAAATATTTTAGTCTTTCAAAGTAAATGGTATATCATAAGAGATGAAGAAAACTTGGGAAATTTTGATGCAAGATCTGATGAAGGAATATTCCTTGAATACTCTACAAGAAGAAAGGACCATCAGTGTTACAATAAGAGATTGAAGAAAGTTTTTGACAATGCAAATGTCAAAGTGAATGAGGAACCACATCAAAGTTCAATACTAATAGAAGAGTATGAACCAGATGAATCCCCATGTAGTGAAGAAGAAAAGGTTGAAGACAAAGGAAAAGACTTGATAGTTGAAGAGGAAGAATCTTTGGAAAAGAATCCTAAGACTCCCAAGTATGTGAAGAAGAATCATTCAAAAGATTAGATAATTGGAGATAAGAGAAAAAGTATGCTAACAACAATAAAAGTTTCTATGAAAGAGGAACAAGTGAATTTATATTTAATTTCTATGGTGGAACCAAAAATAGTGACTGAGGCATGAAAAGATGAGAATTGGGTGAAAGAAATGAAGGAAGAGTTAGAATAAATAGAGAAGAACTTGACTTGGGAATTGGTTCCAAGACTAGCAAATAAGAATGTGATTGATACTAAGTGGGTATTTCAAAAGAAGCTAAATGAAGATGGAAAAGTTGTTAGGAACAAGGCTAGACTTGTGTGCAAGGGTTACTTATAGGTTGAAAGTATGGATTTTGAGGAAACCTTTTCCCCAGTTGTAAGAATGGAGCCTATCAGGAATTTTTTAGCTTTTGCAACACGTAACTATTTCAAATTTTACCAAATGGATGCGGAATCTACATTATTGAATGGTGAATTGGAAGAAGAGGTATACATTGAGCAACCAAAAGGTTTTCAATTGTTAGAAGATGCAAGTATGATCTATATATTGAATAAAGCATTGTATGGATTAAAGCAAGATCATAGATCTTGGTATGCAAGACTAGATAAGTACTTGTTGTAGCAAGGATTGAAAAAAGGTGTATTGTAGATAGCAATCTATATTTCAAAGTTGAAGGAGAACAAAAATCTTGATTGTGGTGGTATATGTTGATGACATAATCTTCAGAGGAAATAAAGGTATGTGCAAAAGGTTTGTAGAGGAAATGTAGAAAGAATTTGAAATATCAATGTGTGGGGAGATGAATTTATTCCTTGATTTACAGATCAGTTTCAATCAAAGAAAGGTATATTCATAAAAAAGTCTAAGTATGTTAAGGAATTATTGAAGAAGTTTTGAATGGATGACTCTAAACAAGTATGTACTCCTATGGTTACTAGCTATAAGTTAAGAAAAAATGATGAATCTCCTAAGATGGATCAAAGCAAGTATAGATCAATGGCTAGTGGACTATTATATCTTAGTACTACTAGACTGGATATCATGCATTTAGTTTGTGTTGCGGATAGATTTTGTTGATCATTAAAGCTTGTGGTTATCCTTAGGGTAAATTCAGCGAGTGGGGGACTAATTTTCACCTCACTAAATGACCTTCGATTTTTTTATAGAATTTTGATACTTCTCTATGTTTTGGTGAAAAGGGTAGAAAGAAATGTGAATAAAACATAAAGATGGTGATCCACCAAAGCTTTCACAACACTTCAAACCTTAATTATTCCTTATAACTAATATGATAGACACAAAATATCATAGACCCTTCATTTTTGTGAAGAGAATGACCAGAAAATCTAAAGAAAGCACAGTGCAGTATTTCAAATCTCCTCATGGGAAGCATCCATTAAGGTCCAATCAAACATAAGAAAAAGTCTAAAGATTAACAAAAATATTTTAGAATTTATATAATCCTTCCTATTTTACAACATAATATTGAAAATGGCATACCTTTTACAGAAAATGGAAGATTCCAATTGACATGATCTAGTTTTAGAAAGATAGCATTAAACATAGAAGCTTAGAAGCATGTGAATTAGTTACCAAACTATCAACTCAAAAAAATTAACATAGTGTCTTCAATATGAATGAAATATAAAAAAGAAATTTGACAAAGGCCATAATATGCACAATTTCAAAGATTTCTCCCAAATAGATCAAGCTTCTATGATATATAAAATGAAAAAAAAGGTTGGATGCCAATCCAATGATAGTTTGATTTAAATATAACATGCCAAAGAGAAATAAGTAGTATTTTGTAATGACCTTCCTACTTCTAAAAAGATATTACTCCCTAAAAAAGTGTCTATTATCTTTGAAAATATTTTCAAAGAAAAGTTTCTAGAACTTTTTAACTCAATGCTACCAACACCTATTTATAGCCAAAAGAAGAGAACACCGCCATAAACATTCCAAAAGTAAAAACTATCATATGCCTAAACTTAATAGCTCACAATCCAATCTAAGATCTTGATTACATTGTAGCAATCCCTGTTCATTAAGTCTCAACTGCTTCATTAAATGATTTTAGATATTTAGTGAAGATACAATGATAGAAAACAATTAAATTTTAAACACAACCTAGCAATAATTTGATCGATCAACTATGGAGGTTGATGATGTTGACTTGAAGGTTTTGCCCTGAAAGTAAGGTGCCTGCCATCTTCTCCAACAAACTCCACCTCAAAAGACATTTTCATGAAAAATACAAAACTGTTCAATGAAGATAGATGACGTGTCCAATGAGCGAATGATTTCAAACATGTGAGAGTGGATTTGAAGAAAATCCATGCTAATCTAACACCTATCCTGATTCACACTCGAAAGGAGAATGATATATATATATATATATATATATATATAAAGTTGCACAACCACCACATGGTGCATTTCACACCTTTATGCAAGAGCAATCTTCGTTCTTTGGGCATGGATTCATCCTAAAGTGGAAATGAAGTAAGAACCGAAAACCAGAAAATGTTCAAAGGAAAAATTTATTTACAGTTTTGGTGACTCACAAGGGACCTTCGCTTGTGGAGGCACAAACCTAGGCCTCTAGTAATTCTTGGAGTTTCAGGAAAGCAACGTGTTGGGTTTCCTAATCTAGATTAGTGTGCATGATAATGGTGCATAGAGTCTAATATGCTCGATCTAGATCAAGGACTTCTTTAAAAGAAACCCCTCCCCACCTTGATAAAATGACCCTAATGTGGTAGAATAATCAAGAAAGGGGAAGGATTTCCTTCTCGATTTCCTCAATAGTTGGTGATGTGCTTAGACCTACTTGAGTGATGTGGAAGTTCAGATTTTGAGCCTGATTGCATCAATGATCTACTCGATTGTCAACACTCCTCCATGTGATGAGAAAATGGTGGGCAATCTGGATTCAAGTAGAATTTTGAACTCCTTGACCTAATTGACCTTTTTATTCAACATTTATTGAAAAAATTTACTTTCCAATGTGGCCTTGTGGCAGGTGATGAATTCGCTTGCTTTCCTTGAGGCCATCCTTCGGTTAGGAATTTTGATGTCTCTTAAAGCCTCTTTGGTTTCTTTACATATTTTTTGTGATTGGGGGGTCTATGTGTGGATAATTTCTTTGACTGCTGAGCCAGCCTTCTTGTCTAACTCTTTTGTGCATCCTTTAGAAACTATACGACTCATTTTAAGGCCATGATTGCAACTACGATCCTCTCCCAATGAGTGGATATTAACCTTTTTTAATATCGAAAGGATTTTGGATCCCTGTATTGCAACCAATTCCTACTAGAATTGGGACTCTCTTTCCTTTATGCTTTCCTCCAACTAACTCTTTTCCTGGAGACCACTTGTAAGCTCAAATCTCAGTCTTCTGATCTCCTCGTCACAAGTCTACAAAATAGACTTGACATCCTGATTTTCTTGTTTCATCCTTTCTCTTTTTGCTTGGGCCTTCTGAATATTTTTGGAGCCTCGAGATTGGATGATATCTATTTCCTTCTCCATATCCTCTTTTTCCTAATCCAACGTCCATATTGATGGAGCTTCCAAAAATTTGCAATTTTTAAGCAGCCCATGGACCTTGTCCCCATATGCGAGTAGTGTTTTGGCCTTTAAAAGCCTTCAAGTTTTCTAAAACCACATTGACCTGCCCTGCCGATTTCCATTCCCTTAAGTCATTACTTGAGCTATCATATAAATCTACATACCAACTCCTTTGGCTTAGAACGTTGGTCACCCAGTTGATTATCGACTTTAGTTATTTCATAAATTTTGGTCTAAATTTTTCCCCAATTACTTAGGCTTAAGTTATCCATCTGTGACGGTTAAATCATCATCGGCCTAATATTGGCCCATTATTTAATGCTAACCTTTCCATGTATGCAGGTTTAGTGATTTGAGACCATGAGAAGTGATCTTGACTGTACCTCACCAGCTCATAAATGAGAAATTTCGGTTGGTTATGCAGTTTGAGAATGACGAGACGAAGATGTGTGTCCTCATTGAGCATCAAGATGATTGTTATCATCACATTATTCAATAAATAGAAGTTGAAAGTTGTTATTTCTTCCATCATAATTAGCTATCAAGTCTTTGAGTTTGTGCAAAGAGCCAAGGTTATGAGTGTAGATATTCTAGTGGCAGGATAAAAAGGCTGGTACTTCATCTATTCCAGTGTGAAGGTCTATTCAACTTAATTCACAGAGGTCTCGTGATGAGGACCTAGAGCAAAGACAATGTGCTTATGATGATACCCAAGGAAAGGGACTTGTATTTATCGCTACCAGATGTAATTATCATCTCAAAGGCCAATTTGCAAGCTCGGAGGCAGTAGGAGCAAAAGAAGAAGAATTTGTTGGGCCCTCCAGTAGAACTCAATAGAATCTTTGATATGGTCCTATCTCTTTTGGATGACAAAACTCTCCCATCGACATCATGAAATAGAAATCAAAATAGAGACAGATTCCATCTATCGTTAGTATGTCGAGACCTTGGAGTCGAGGTACTGTCCATTCCACCTCTAGTGGTTAGAACTCCAAGCAGTCATGATGGGGTCATGCTAAAATGAGATAGGGATGAGGAAGGAGTCAAGGTTTCATCTCGAACCCTCACTATGACACAAAGTGGGTGTGTGTACTGTGGTTTGTGTGCTAGTGGTGGAAGGTCTTCTGGGTAATGAAAAAGGTGATGGTGAGATGAAAATTTTGTGGTGATTGATAATTTTTGTGGTGTTTGTTTTCTCTTTGTGTACGTGGCTGAATTTTGAGGTGTTGGATGATGATTATGTGCCCTCATGGTAAGTATGGATGTCAGAATTGATGCTTACATGGCATTCAAAGAAATTTTTGGTGGTACTTTACTTCTCCTCAAGGTGGTTGTTGCAATGGTGGTTTCCCCAGTTTAATGTAATTAGCATATGGGGAATTTTGAAATGCAGTTGAAATTCAGACTGAAATGAAATTTTCTATCGTAATTGCATTTCAAGCCAAAAGATTGTATGCTCCCTTGTTCTATAAAAGGGAATTCATGGCTCAAATTCAAGGGTTCTAATTTTTGAGCCTTCAGGTCTAATAAGTGAATGGGTAGAAATTGGAAGAATACCAAAAAATAGGATAGTGGAATTGTCTTGGTTTTGAACTCTGCATATAAAAATATTAAATGGTTTTGTAGAAATTACTGATATCAAAGAAAATTCCATGGATAATACATCAAATCTTCTCTGTAAACCATTTTACAAGTTTTGAACGTAATATCAAGTATATTTTTTTCATTTTTGAATGTTTCATTTGAATGCATGCTTTCATTTTTGCTTTGGTTCATTGAAACAACTAAATGTTAATATGAGAATGAATTTGTGAAGATTTTCCAAGAATTTGGTAAGAAATTATGTGTTATGTACAAAGACTTTTCATGATGCAATTAATTATGGAAATAGTCTACAATTATCAAATTTAAAGAATTTTTATACGACAGGTTGTAAGATGCATGACTCCATTGCCCAATCGATGAAGACACTAGTCTATTTGTCTTGGTATTAGTCATTTGAGTGATAGTTATTTATTGGACCATTGATTTAGGGTTAGAATACAAATATCTTAAAATTCATCTATAATAAGGCATGTGTGTGAGGTATTTTCCTTGTTCCTGGTAAATTGACGAATATTTTCTTGAAGATTAGCCAACCTTTGGGTGAATTATTTCATTTACCCTTCATAGGAGTTGATCTGTGATTTGCTATTTTATTTCATTTGAGATAGTCAAATGAAATGTTAGAAGGAATACCCTCCTAGGTCCAACAAAACCTAAAGTGAAGAATATTTTAGTCCTTGACTAAATCTTGTCAGTTGGCCATTCACTTTAAGGGTCTTGAATATAGGAGATGGCTACTCCTTAGAGATTCCTTAGGTGTACTACGAAAAACACCAACAGAATGGTGACTCTGCTGGGGAAATTCTCATTCTCCAAATGTAGATAAATTGTAGAGTCAAAGAGTGAAGTGAATCTAAATGTCTTGTTTAGATATTGAAAAATTCTTGAACCTGGAAAACAATCTGAGTGTAGTAAAGATTGAAGGATCCGAACGTGACTCTACTATGCAAGATAGCCCAAAATGTCTATTACTTGTAAAGAAAATTCATCTCATTTGAAGTTCAGTCCTCTGACTCAAAGAAACTATTAAATCATACACCAATTAATTGGATCTATAATTTTGAAGGCAAAGGATAGCCACCTGCTACAAATTACTAGGTACTTTCATAGAATTTGAAGAAATTAGAGTGTGTTATTGATAAATCGAGATAAATTTCCCATGCTCGAGATGTAAATGATCCCCTAATGAGTGAATTAGCACTGGATGAAGGGGTATTAGTAATAATTTAACATTATTTTATGTACAAGTTTAAATTGATGTGTTGTGATAAAAGAAGCATGTCAAATTGTTAGATCATAGGCAACATTTGGAAGAAATACATACGCCAAGGGCTTAGGATCAAATTTGTAAAAGGGATTGATGTAGTATTATGTAATTTCCTGATATATTCTAAATTCATTTTCAAAAATTAAGGAGTTTTCCATCTATGTCATCTGATGTAAATGCGGACAAAAGTGTGCAAGATGAACATTCCTTGTCCCATCAAGGAAGTTTTAGTACTGATAGGTACAGGGCCCTTAGCTTTGACAATATTTCTAGTTACCCCAATACAATACCACCTAAGTTTAGGAACAAATTACAAAGATTCAGTGGCGAAAAATCAAAATCAACGAGTAGGCATGTGCAAGAATTTGCTGATGTGATGGGTGATTATGAAATAGACTTTGAGGATGTGGTAATGAAGCTATTTATTCAATCCTTGAAAGGAGATGAAAGAGATTGGTTCTCCTTTTTGCCAGTTTCTTTTGTACATTGTTGGAATGAACTTAAGGCGATCTTCATGGACTAGTTTGGTGAAAGGGTAATTCCAAGTGTTGAAAGAGAGAACTTCATGGAGATTTCCAGGGATAATGATGAATTAGTCCTTACTTTCAATCTTAGATTTGCAAAGGTTGTAAGGGAAATCCCTAAACATATGAGGCCAAATGATGTAGAGTGTTTGGTTGTGTATTTGGGAGCATTTGATAGTAAGATGAGTATCTTGTTGAGAGATAAAGAGCTTGCTACCTTGCAACAAGCATATCAAGAGGTTATGAATATTGAGAATAATTTGAAGTACTCAATCATGAGGGGACCTATGATTGCCAGCACAAGTAGCCTTAATATAATCTAGGCTATTGAACCAAGTCAATCAAGAAGTAAAAATGTTTCTCAAGAAGAGGAGCCCATATATGTTACATCTGCATTACTCCCAAGAGATGTAGAACATGAGCGAGCATCAACCTCACATCAACCAAGGATGGGAAAGGTTGACTTGATTTTCTCTATTAGAAAGTTGTATGAAATGAAGAGACATGTAAATTAGTCACCATATGACTAGTTTTCAAGATTCTTAGATGTTCTAATGGAGATACCCAAGAGTTTTAGGCCTAGTGATTTAATGTGCATTAATTTGTTTTGTGAAGCTTACAAGTCGAGATCAAGCCAATGGTCTGAGAATTAGAAGTCTCATAGCCTTGATCAAGTAGTGGATTGGATAAATACTATGGAAGATATTGAGCATAGTCATATGCCCCTAGTCGTTTCCCAGAATGTGGGCAATAATTTCCATAGTGAGGAGGATCAAAGGCTAAAATTAACAGATCAAAAAGAAGCATCAGAGTCTAAGCAACTAATTGTTGAATGTTGTTATTTTACAAACAACATAGAAGCATATCCATGTGATAGTGATGAGGATGAAGATACAAAATGTGAGAGCAAGGAAATAATACCTAATTATCTTCCTTGGGATGTTATAAGTTATGAGAAATCACAAGAGGAACATGGTGAAGCCTCACAAATTGATTTAGCCAGGAGTAATGATGCATCAATCAGTGAGGGGAATGTACTTAGTCTCAATCATAGGGCACTAATGAGGGATCAAAGGGATGAGATTGAACTTGGTCAATCTTCTATTGAATATGATTCCTCTTATGAGATGGAGGTGGAGTCCCTTGCTTCCAGTAGGGGATATGTTAATATCCTTGAAAGGGTGTGTTTCCTAGGTTGCGATTAGTTCTCCTCATGTGAATAATTCTCTAGTTGTGGGTCAATTATTGTGAGTACAAATGACAAGGAGGATGTTGAGAATGTTTCTCCCTATTCTTCAAGTGATTACACTGAATTTGAATGCACTAATGATCAAAATGATTGGGATCCTGACACTGAGAAAGATGAGGCACATGTGACCACCATGAAGGTATGGAAAAATCCTCTATTTGATGAACCTGTATTGGATAGTGAGCTCATACATCATGATTCCAATTGGTGTAGAAGCAATCCTCTCTTAGAAGAAAACCCTGATGAGTACTTAGCAAGTACTACTAGTGAATGTGTCATGGATGGTGAAAACAAAAGCCATAGTGATATTGAGGTTAGTAACTTTGTCTTTGAAGCTGTTGAATATGACTTCATAGCTTCCCACTTACACAAAGGATGCGACAACACAAACAATAGTGGATTGGTTTACCAACATGTGATTGAGAAAATTATACTTGATAAGTATCAAAAGAATGCCTTAGACTTACTAACATCTAAATGTGACAATAGTTTACATGACAAAGAAGCTCAAGACTATGATTCCAACTTTGAATGCAACATGACTGTGAAAAAGGATGTAGATAATTGTGTTGATTTCCCTATGGTGACCAACCATATATTCGAAAAGGTAGTTGAAATGTCAACTATCCATGTTCCACATGATGATAGTTACCTTGATATAAAAGGAAGTCCACTCTCAGGAGGCCAAGAGGTGAATCAGGATAAAGGCATAGATACTTAGGCAACATTATTTCATGTTGAGGAGAATGAATTATTTGATGATTCTATAGAATATGTTAGTATAGCAAGATTATTTCATTCACATGAGGAACAACTCAAAGGAATGGGTAACCAGGGCAATGATATAAGTTAGTATGAAGCTGCAATGGAGTTCTTTGCAGATACTCCCTACCATATGGATCTTATTATGGAACTTATTTCATCCCATAAAGGAAACACTTGTGATAAACATATTGAAGGAACATTTGATCTAGTGTTTCTCTTCCCTGATCTTGTTAAGGATTCACCAAGTGCAAGGAAAATTGTCTATGAGATTTTTAAATTTTATGAACAAGTGGGATGTGATCCTACAATTCATGATAGGGTGGAATATGAGGGTTTTATTTTTCCATTTCAGTTTAATGAACCTATGATGGAGAGGGACAATGAATAGAGTCACACTACATCAAATGGAACAGACAATAGTGATTGTGATGGTGCTATTGGCCTAAAATTGCACTATGTTCATGTGGACCCACTGTCAGTAGAACAGGATAGAGTCTTTGACATAGGAAAGAATTATCCTTGATATTTTGGGGGCCAAGGGCCTCCAGTTTATGGATCGAAGCCAAATTTTTAAAGGTGGCTTCTCATGGAAGTATATTACCATGTATATTTTGTGAATAGTGTAAATAGGTTGGTCTGGTGTGTTTTCTTTCTGTTGTGTCTACTTACCTTGTCCAAGCATGCTCCTGGTTTTTGGTCTTCTACCCTAGTCTACTTCAACCTAAGATCCAAATTCTTGTTATACCCACTGGGGTTATATGTCCTTGAGCATGAGCCACTGATGGAGCTTCCAAAAATTTGCAATTTTTAAGTAGCCCATGGACCTTTTCTACATTTTAAACCCCTGTCCCCATATGCGAGTAGGGTTTTGGCCTTTAAAAGCCTTCAAGTTTTCTAAACCATGTTGACCTGCCCTACTAGTTTCTAGTACCTTAAGTCATTACTTGAGCTATCATATGCATCTGCATTCTGGCCCCTTTGGCTTACAATGTTGGTCACCTAATTGATCATTGACTTTAGTTATTTCCTAAAGTTTGGTCTAAATTTTTCCCCAATGACTTAGGCTTAAGTCATCCATCTATGAGGGTCAAATCATCATCAACCTAATATTGGCCCCTTATTTAATGCTAACCTTGCTATGTATGCAAGTTTAGTGATTTGAGACCATGGGAAGTGATCCTGACTATACCCTGCTAGCTCATGGATGATAAATGTCAGCTGGTTATGTAGTGCGAGAATGTCGAGATGAAGATGTGTGTCCTCATATAGATGTGGGACCCATTATCCACTACCTAGATTATTGCTTGTGGTTCTATACCAATGGCCAAGATTGAATGCCGGGGATGATCTCCACCATTCCCTGCTTACTCACGAGGAAAAGGTGAGTGCTCATTAAAGGCCGTGAGGTCAATGAGATTTCAACACATGGAACACTCCACCCAGTTCATGAGACAGATGAAGCTTGTCGACAGGGAAGTTACTGTCTAAGGTGGGTTAACACCATTGGCCAGAGACAAACCAATGAAGCAGTCCTAGATTTCAGACCTAGTCAGCCCAAAGTGATCCATTTGATCTTCCATCTCATCATGAGGTCAACAACTGACATTCAAAGTTGATAAACTGCCATGTGATAGCCATTTCACCCTGCATACAGTGGGCATTAATGATCTACTCTCTGTAGGTGCGATCAAATTGATCTTTGTGCATGTGGAGACTTAATTACCGACAATCATGAAGTATGATATGTAGATTTCCATGCACTTGGGAATTAAACGGTGACAATACACATGCCAACGAATTTCCCAGTTTGCATGTATATTTTTCATTGAGCATTGATGATTGTTATCATCACATTGTTCAATAAATAGAAGCTGAAATTTGCTATTTCTACCATCACAATTAGTTTTAGGGTCTTTGAGTTTGTGTAGAGAGCCAAGGTTATGAGTGTAGATTTTCTAGTGGAAGGATGAGCAAGTTGGGTAATTCATTTTTTTTGGTGCGGAGGTCTATTTGACTCAATTCATAGAGGTCCCATGATGAAGACCCATAGTGAAGACAATACGCTCATAATGATACCTAGGGCAAGGGACCTGTATCTGCCGCTACTAGATGTAGCTATCATCTTAAAGGCCAAGATACAAGCTCGGAGGAAGCAGGAGGAAAAGTAGAAGAATCTATTGGGTCCTCTAGCAAAACTCAACGAAAGCTTCGATATGGCCATGGCTCTTTTGGATGACAAAACTTGCCCATCGACATCACAGAAAGCTCGTCAAAAATTGAAATGGAGATGGATTCTAGCTACCATCAGTATCTCAAGACCTTGGGTTGAACTCCATCCCCTAGAGCTGAGGTACTTACCATTCCACCTCTAGCAGTCAAAACACCAAGCGGGTGTGATGGGGTCATGCTGAAATGAGATAGGGACGAGGAAGGAGTCCAGATTTTGTCTCCAACAATCGCTATGACAAAAAGTGGGTGTGTGTATCGTAGTGTGTGTGCTGGTGGTGGAAGGTCTTTTGGGTGATGAAAAAGGTGGTGGTGAGATGAAGATTTTGTGGTGATTGATAATTTTTGTGGCTATTCTTTTCTCTCTGTGCACGTGGCCACTTTTTGAGGTGTTGGATGTTGACCGTGTGCCCTTGTGGTAAGTATGGATGTCAGAATTGATGCTTACATGGATGTTGAAGAAATTTTTGGTGGTAATTTACTTCTCCTTAGGGTGGTTGTTGCAATGGTGGTTTCATGGGTTCAATGTAATTAGCATATGGGGAATTTTGAAATGTAGTTGAAATTCAGACTGAAATGAAATTTTGTATCGTAATTGCATTTCAAACCAAAAGGTTGTATGCTCCCTTGTTCTATAAAAGGGAATTCATGGCTTGAATGCAAGGGTTCTAATTTTTTACTCTTCAAGTCTAATATGTGAATGGGTAGAAATTGGAAGAATACTAGAAAATAGGATAGTGGAATTGTCTTGGTTTTGAACTCTGCATATGAAAATCTTAAATGGTTTTGTAGAAATTAATAATATCAAAGTAGATTCCATGCATAATACATCAAATCTTCTCTATATAACCATTTTGAAAGTTTTGAACATAATATCAAGTATATTTTGTTCATCTTTGAATGTTTCATTTGAATGCATGTTTTAATTTTTGCTTTGGTTCAATGAAACAACTAAATGTTTAAATGAGATCATGAATTTGTGAAGATTTTCCGAGAATTCGATAAGAAGTGATGTGTTATGTTCAAAGAGTTTTCATGATGCAAGTCATTATGGAAATAGTCTACAATTATTAGATTTAAAGAATTTCTATATGACAAATTGTAAGATGCATGAATCCATTGTCCAATCGTTGAAGACACTAGTTTATTTGTCTTGGTATTAGTCATTTGAGTGATAGTTATATATTGTATTATTGATTTAGGGTTAGAATACGAATCTCTTAAAATTCATCTACAATAAGGCATGTGTGTGAGCTATTTTCCTTGTTCATGGTAAATTGACAGATATTTGCTTGAAGATTAGCCAACCTTTGAGTGAATTATGTCGTTTACTCTTCATAAGAGCTAATTTGTGATTTTCTATGTCATTTCATTTGAGATAGTCAAATGAAGTGTTAGAAGGAATACCCTCCTAGGTCCCACAGAGGCTAAAGTATAGAAGATTTTAGTCCTTGAATGAATCTTGTTAGTTGGCCATTCACTTTAAGGGTTTAAAATATAGGAGATGACTACTCTTTAGAGATTCCTTAGGTGTACTAGGAAAAGCACCAACACATATCTCCTTCTATAGCCCATAAGATACAACATTTACTCTGGTTATATCTTTGTTCATCTTCTTTTGTTTATGTTTATACTTTGTATTTGTCTCGTGTTCAACAATAATCTCACCCTTCAACTTCTCTATCTTGGCATGAGGCCGATCCTACACAATCTGGGTTGCTTCAAGAAAATTAGTTGCTTCCCCTTGCTGAACCTATAACTGCCTTAGGTGGGACATTTCCACATATTTTCCTTTGATTTCTTCCTGTAGCCTATCCACTGTGTCTTTTACATTTTCCAACTTTGTCTTGCATTTCTTCAAAAAAAATTCCATCTTCTTGTAGTTAGTGTAGACCACCTTCTGAGTTATTTTGGCCAAAACTAGTTTGTTGCATGGGAGAGTCTCATTTAGATCGAGGCCCACATCTCAGATGTCATAATCTTCTAACTACATTTCTCCTTTTAGCTTGGATGCTAGTGGCCTCATGGTAGCGATCAATAGGGAATTATGTTCTTCATTAAAACAAGCCTTAATCTTTTGAGTAGTTGGTTTTGTTGTGACCTTTATTTGTATACTATGTTTCCTTGTTGGGCCTGATTTGTTGCATCCAAGTGACTTTAGAGACTCTATGGGGTGTTAATACTTTGTGCATCAAGAGTAGCACCTGAAGGGAGACTGAAAAGGGTGACAAAGGGTGAGGCCTCAGTTGTATGAGGTTGTAGAGAGGTGAATGGAAGCATTATCATGGAAAAGGGTGGGATGCCATATGTAGAATGAAAAAAAGTGATACTCATTAGAGTGAAAGGGGAAGTGGGCAGAAAAAGAGGCATTTTCCTTGTATCATATGGGTTTGGTGAGACTGGCAACATGGATGCTTCAGTGTATTCAATGGGGGCCCTTGATAGGGTAATAAAGGAATCAATTGTGATTGATGTGGATGATACTCACTCAGTGCATGGGGTTTCTTCATGAGGTTCATTATCGAATATGGTTGGGTGTGTTTCCAGAATGAGGACATCAAAAACAATAGATGAGTGACTCTTTTCAATAGATGAGGGTGGACGAAAAACTAAAGATGCAGAAGAAGAAATAAGAGTGAGCACAAAAATTACCTAGGGTGTTGAAGCTGAATATCCTAGCAAAGTGGACTCCACCTCTTCTTCTCCTTTGCTTGATACACTTGGTTTGCCTAGGTCCTGTACTCGTCTTCTCTTTGTATGGGTAGAACTGGCAGATTTAGATTCCTTGGTGGCTGACCCCACTAAAACTTGGGATTCTGCAAATGTAATAGACCTCTTTGGGGACCATCAGTTCCTCTTTCCTTTTGGTGGGGTAGTGACAAAATGTGTGATCTATGAGCCCTTTTATTTTGACCCTTTCCCTTTTCTTTTTCCCATGTTGATCTCTTGAGGCTAGGAGGTGTAGAGTGGAAGTTCATCTGGTCTAACCTCTCGATTAGACTCAAGATTGCTATCATCAGTGTCATCCTCCTTGTCATAAATTTGGTCAAACCTCTCATCATGTGGCTTAACATCTCCATACATGGCACCGAGGTTCTTATTTTATTTTTGGAACCTCCATAAATCCACCTTCTTTCTTCCCAACCATCCTAGTTTCTTCAATTGCATGTTGAGGGACTTTCCTATTGGAATGCTCTATTGGTACTCTGCCACTTTGACATATAAGTTGACCCATGGTGGTTGGTCAAATGGTGTGAAGGCTAAGTCATTGTAAAATTCTGACATGTCCCTAGTTGGTTTCATCCTTGATTTAAATTACTCCCACCTCTGATGTATTAAATTTGAGAGATGCCTTACTGGATTGTAGCTCCATGCATCACAAATGAGAACCGGGCCTAGGAAATTCAATTTGTTTGTAAGAACATACTGATTCTCCATTTTCACAAGTGTTACCTGACTATTGGAAATGGTGAGGGGAATCAGGTAAAGTGCTATCTTGTGTCTTCTTGCGCCATAAGATAAATTCCTGACAACATGCATCCAAAGCAAAAGTCTTGTTTGTTATAAATTTAGGGATCATAAAAGGATCCTCAACAAAACCATGGAATTTGATGAAGGTAAAGTCAGCTCCCAGAAAATAATCCACCAAGTTTTGGTGGCTTTTCATCCATTGCAAGGCTTTAGGGGAAAACCAACTCAGAGGATGTGGTGACAAATCTAAGAGCACTGGCCTTAGGAATTAATCCAAAAATGAGTAATAATCCCATGTATTGGAAAACACATGGGTCCAGAACAAAAATGGCTAGTACGACCCCTTTATATCAAACTTAAAAAGTGACAAATTCCTTTCAAAAAATTTAGGGTATTGATGCAAGATCAAATGTGCCAGAAAAGAAGAATACCTGAGTTTAAAAGCAATGCCATAGTTTCTCAATTGATCCAACATCTTTTTAGCTATTACATTAGAAAAATAAAAATACTTCTAGCTTTTCTCCCTCCTGAGCAGGAAAGTGAAGCCCATCTAGAAGGTACAAACTTTTTCATCATCATTAAAGCTGTAGATATAGAAAAACATTGTGAAAATGACTTGCATGTCTAATTTAAACTTTCTACGTACTAGAGGGAAGAAGAGTTGATTTCCTTCCATCTTCTCATCTATTTCATCTTTGTAAAAATTTAACTGTTTGGCTCTGGTCTTCTAAAACTCTTGCATTATATTGTGCTCAAACCTTTCAACACCCCAGTTAATAGGGATACACAACATTTCCTGGATAGTTGTTGCACTGATTGTAACTCTTAATTTTTTTTCTAATTATAACCCTTGCTTCTTTTTCCAAACTCTTAGCACATGTATCCACTAGCTCTAGACATAGGTGTATAGTGGGAAACATGAATTTTGGAAAACCACAATACCAAATCCATAAGGTAAATCCTTTGGTTCCTCCATACTTGATCATTCTCCGCATTACCCCTTCCCTAAGGTTTTTAGGGCTCATATGCAACTTAGGATCAAAAATATTGTTTGCAAAATCCAAGACCGCTTCCTTCTTAACGGGGTTTCCTGCCAACATGATTTTAGTATGAGAAAAATAATACTCTTCCAGTGCCGAGGTACTAGCAAACGAATCCCTCCCAAAGATGTTGGTGTAATTTGGTTTGGTAAAAAAAACTCTAGCCTTTCAACCAGAAGATGATGCTTCCACCATTGTTGTGTTGAAAAAAATTACAGAGAGCTTTTTCAGAGAAATGGCTACTTGTGTTATTCAATACTTAGCAAGAATATGCTTTTCAGGTGCATTTAATTTCCTTGAACGTACATGTAATAAGGTGTTGTCATTACCATTAGCTCACTAAGTGTTGTCAGTGAGACAATACGTGTGGAGTGGGGATCCATATCTCTTTGGAATGCCAAATCTACAACTAGAATGTAATTAGTACATTCCTCTCACTACCTTTTTCACAAATAAACTCTGTGTGTTTGGAAGAGTGCTTTAATCCATGGGAATCATGGTTTAAGGGATGCAAGGAACTCTAAAAATACATTCATATTTAATTTGTTAGAGTTTAGCACTTTAATGAACATATTTTTGCATGAGCTAGCAAGCTGGCATTGGTGATGACAATGGACACATGGTGACAATTGGTACATGTGAGCATTAACTCCCAACACCTAAATTTATTTTTCAAGGCTTGGTGCTAGAATTTCCAAATGATTCATCTCTCACCCTCTCATTGCTTTGATATTTTTTCTATTACCATCTAGTGGGAGATGGATTTTTTGTTTGTCACACTCGTTAGTGCACCTTTTCTATAAATAGCCATGCCACCTTAGTGAAAAACTCATTGAATTAGCTCTTAAGTTTAGTAAATTTTTCTCACTTTATTCTCCATTTTTTTAGCCTTAGCCTACTTGCTACTATGATATCTAGTCTACATACGCCTATTCTACTCTTGAGCCAAAGACAACTATATTCCTTAATGGGTGAAGTCAACAATGATAGAATTAAATGCTTGGTAAAGAAGAATGATTGCCTCATCATTGTGGCATTCAAATGGGTGCTTCACAAAAATTATATGAAGGATGAAAACTAGTTGCAGATCAACTCCAATGTTATCTCCTGCTCTGTGGCCTCCTTGTTGGATTTAGACATTTCCAAGTCCTAGATAGTCAAACTATACCACACAATGTTCGACTCAACATATTTAGACATGGTCGGCCTAATCATGCAAGTGGCTATCCCTGGTGGTAGCTTTCCAACCACCATGGACCTTTGTAGGCATGCTGATTATGGGGAGAAGGTACCCTGGTTTTCTTTCCTTACAAATTTTCACACCATGGACCTGGAAAAGCATCTCTCGCTGTCCCAACCTAGAGTCTCCTTCCTATTGAGGGAATATGGAGTGGAGCACATTCCTGGGCATGACTAAAGAAATCACTTTGAATTTTTAGTATATAGCCATGGTGCCAAGGACTGAGGTTCATTCCATGTTTTGCTTGTGTGTGCTATGTGTTAACCCCCTTACCACCCTATTGAAGAAAACCTCGATGAAGTAATTTTTGTGATTGCTAGCAATAGATGGAGGCTTCAATTTCATTACTTACTATATAGGAGAAAATTTGCACCCCTTGTGTAAATTTTTCTTTTGCATACCCTCACCTTAGAAAATCAAACCCAAAGTCGTAATTCCACATCACCCACCTACCTTCCATCCACTCGGTGCATGTTTTGTGTGTCGGTGGGGGAATTTTCATTAGGGATGCAAGTGCGGTGTGCAAACATCTACGTAGCATGTTGTCATCCTTAGCATATTTCTACATCTCAAGTCTGCAAGTGCATTACACTCCTCGTTAGGGATGAATTGTAATTCCTCTGTGTGACCAACTGATCTGAATATGGCTTCTTTCCCTCTCATTTTTTCCTTCAAAGGAATTCATTTCACAATCACTTCATCTCTTAGAAATTCATTCAATCTTTCACTCATCAACATTCTACTCACAATTCTAGCAACTTTCACAACTCCATTGAGCACTGCAATATCTTGTTGCTCCATTCATTCCATCTTTGTTCATGTGGTGGTATTATAGAAGCTACTAGTTTGGAGTCTTTTGAGACCTTCCTTTGTCACTGTTGTGGCCGTGTCAACTTTTCCAAGCTCATTGCTTGCATTCTCCCTTCATTGGCCTTAAGAGTGTTTGGGTGGAGGTGGTAACACTTCAATTTTCCTTTTGTGGTTTGATAGAGTAGAGTAGCATCTTTCGTAGTGTCCATTACTTTCATTTCCATTTCCTTTATCATACTTTCTACTTCGTGGCATTTTTGGTTGTCCGTGGAGGAGGAAACACTAAACTAGCATTTTCCCCCTCTTTCTTATGTGTAGGTGAACTAGCATGGAGCTTGTTGGTGAACTGACACTTTAGTGAGCTGATCTTCATCACCCTTGTTTTCATCTACTCATCTTATCATCTACGTACTTATTTTCATACTTCATCATTCTATTCATTTCATTAAGGTTAGTTAGACTTTCTTACTACATTTTATATTTTCTAGCTGCATGGACACAAGCGCACCAGAGAGATTCTAGCACGCCACGCTATTGTCCTAGACCTATGTTGTCATCCTTAGACAGAGAGCTATCTAAGGTGTAGTTTGAATTCCAGAAACTAGCTTGTCTAGCCCAAAATAGATTTTCAGATCTGTAGAGTGACAAAAGCACTTGAGATTGATCTTCATTCTCAATCCCTATCCTAAAAAACCCGTTAGCTTGAAGTAAGTTAGGGTAGCTCTCTGTTGTCAGCTCTTTGGGACCTGGAGCCTTGGTGTGGTTCGTCCCCCTCTCTTGCATTTCTAGTTAAATTGATGTGAACCATTTTTGTTTCATTTGGTAGTCCTGAAAGGCCCTTTCCTCGTATACTAGGAATATTTTAGGTGTGAGTGTTGTGAGGCATTTTTCTTTACAACCCAACATGCGACCCCTATAGGCATACTCAGAAGGTTTCGTGTGTTGCAAGTATGAGCAAGTTTGGTGGTGTTGTCATTAATGTTGTCATTGATGTCAACACAGTTCAGTATGTTGCAGATTATACATGTATAGTTGAGATATTGCTGAGATGTTGTGAGTACATGGAGCTATCTTCATGACATTGTAGATGTGCTGAAATTATGAGTTTCCAAGTGCTTTTGAGAAAATCAATAAAGAAGAGAAGTTAGAGTTATGAATGTATCTAGAGTGTGCTCTGGTATGTGCTCCACATTTCTCCTGCGTTGATCCTATGCCTGTGTGGATCTGAAGGTTTCCTAATGGTGATCTTGTGGTGATATCTCTTGAGTTCTAGCTTCTGGTGTGATGGTATGTGAAAGTTACGTTCACCAATGTGTGAAATGTTCTAGTAGAGTTGGTCTTCTATGGACTGGGAGAAATGTTTCTACTCCACATTCCTCATTTGTTCTATTTCAGATCTTGCGGATTTGGCATATGTCTTGTAGTGGTGTTCTCTTGGTTTTGGAAAAGATGTGTGTGGTTTGGTGATCCAGAAGTCAAGTTTCAGAGTTGTTGTATGTGTTTGCATAGTCTAGATGGATTGATGGAAGAAGTTCGATGTTCAAAGATTGTTGCACTTGGTGCAAATGTATCTAAAGGAACATGAGATGTGTTATCATGCATAATGAAGCATGTTGTTTTTTTTGTGTGTCATCTTCTTGTTGGGAAGCGTGTACATGAATGTGCATTTGTGTTTCATTAGGTTTCGACGACCTAGTGTTTACACTTCATATGAAGAATAAAATTTAATTAAGGAAGCATGTGGTTGATCTGAGACATTATTTTTGGTCTTGGTTAAATTTTTTATTGGTCCACTCTCATTCCTTTCCACCATGGGAATGTTGAGTTGCCGACCTAAATTTGAATTTATGAAATGAAGTTTATGTGGCTGACCTTGGAGAAACTTTCTAAGGTTGAAGATGGTATAAATGCAAGAAAGTTTGTGAAGATTTTGAGGAGAGATGAAAAGTGATGAAACAAACCACAAATCAAAAGATCATAAGTGTGTGTGAGAGTGAGTTGAGGCAACAGTTAGATTCATTGTGTTAGATTCCTAAAGGGAGTGAGCTAAAGGTTTATGGAATCATTTAATCAAGGCTACTGATGTGTGTTAATTACTGTGGTGGATCTTTTTTTCTCTTTTATATTTGTAGGTAGTGAGCCTCCCTGTTGGATAGTGAGCCCTTGGTAGTGAGCCTCTGTATTCGGTTTTATAATCTCTTTATATTGTGAGTTAATCCTCACCATGGTTTTTCCCTCATTGGGTTTTCCACATAAAAGTTTGGTGTTCTTTGTGTTGATTTACTTTTTGTTATTTGTGTTACATGGTCATACTTAATAAAATAATAGTAAGGTTGTGGAATTCATAAGTATTGAAGTTTTAATTTTTAATTTTGTGACAACTGATTCACCCCCCCTCTCAGTTGTCTTGTGCCTCTTTTTAATAATTGGTATCAAAGATTTGGTTCCTTGGTGTAGAACTTAACCACTTAAGGAAGATCCAATTTTGCATAATTTGGTGATCCCTATGTTCTATGGACCTAATTATAGTGATTGGAAAGTGTAGATGAGAGGATATATTGTTTCTTTTAGTTACAAGACCTGGAAGGCTATTGAGACCAAGTATATTGCTCTAGCGAATGGTACTACTACTGTTGATGAAGTTTCTACTTATGAGGAGAATGAGAAAGAAATGTATGCTATTTACAATGCTTTATCTAAAACTAAGTGAACTAAGGTTCTTTCTTTGGATACTACTTATGATATCTAGAAGAAGTTGGAAGAATTGTATGAAGGAAATGAAAGAGTAAAGTTGACAAAGAAGCTGGTGGAAAAGCACAGATTTGAGAATTTGAAAATGGATGAAGGTGAAGAGTTTACAAGCTATTTCCAAAGGGTTGAGATGACAACAAATGAAGTTAATAATCAAGGGGGAAAGCTAACCGATGAATATATTATTGGGAAGATCCTGATCACCCTAGCATATTGCTATAGTGATAAGATTTGAGTTATTGAAGAGATGTATGATCCTACAAAGTATACTAAAGAACAGTTGTTCAACACCTTGCAAGAATTTGAGAGGAGAAATTTTAGAAAAGAAGATAGGAAAGAAGAAAATACAAAGACAATATTTAAGGCAATGAAGATTGAAGATGATCCAAAGAGTGATGGTTTTGATTAGTTGGAAGTGAACTTCACTAGGAAGTTGAAGAAAGGTACCCAAAAGTATAAAGGTATGTTTCCCTCTAATTTTTTTAGTTTTAGTAATATTGGCCATTATGCTTTGAGATGTCCGAATAGAACTGTACATAAGAAGAACATGGATTATATAGATAAGGATAGAAAGGATAAGAAATACAAGAAGCTGTATTATGTTAAAGAAGCTGAAATCTCTAATGATGAATCTGAAAATGAGATTGATGATAGTGAATGCTTGTTTTTAGCTTTGGAAAAAAAATCTGTATCTACTAACCCTAGAAAATGTGCAAGCAAGAATGGTCTAGAGAACAAAAGGAATAAGATGGAAGATACTTTGGTCACCACCTTTCATGCAAGATAGGATGAAGATCACTGGGTGATTGATAGTGGATTATCTAATCACATGACCAAAGATAAGAGTAAGTTCATTAAACTTGAAAAGTATGATGGTTGTTTAGTCATGTTTGGTGATGATTTAGGAGCTAAGATTTGTGGGAAAGGTTCAATTAGTTTTGATGGAGTACACAACATTGATAATATATATTATGTGAAGGTTTTGAGGCACAACCTTTTGAGTGTTGGAAAGATGTGTAGCAATGGTTTTAAACTTGCGTTTCAGAATAACACCTGTCAAATTAGAAAAGGATCCAGAAATGGAGATATGGCTACTACTAGAAGGAGAACTCATGGAAAAATTTATTAGCTTAACAGATTTGATGGTCAATGCCTTGTATCTCAAGTAAGTGAAAGTTGGTTATGGCACCAGAGAATGGGACATGTAAATTTTGATAATCTGGTCAAAATCAGTTCAAAAGATATTGTCCGAGGTCTTCCTAGAATCATAAGGCCTACTAATACTAATTGCAAAAGTTATCAGTTGGGGAAATATAAAAGATGTAGCTTTAAGGGAAAAGAGCACCCTACTACCAAAATGTTGGAGTTAATTCACATTGATCTCTATGGTCTGACTACAACATGAAGCCTGAATGGTGATAGGTATTTCATGCTTCTTATTGATGATTATACTTGAATGACATGGGTTACTTTTCTTAGAGAAAAGACTTGGGATTTGGATAGGTTTAAAGTGTTCAAAGCAAGAGTGGAAAATGAAGTTTAAAATAAAATGTTTAAGATTTGACAGAGGTGGAGAATTCACTTCTAGTGAGTTTAATACATTATGTGAACAACATGGCATAAAGAGATAGTTTTTTGCTCCGAGAACCCCTCAGTAGAATGGGGTGTTGATGGTGTTTTCTGCACAACAACTTAGACAAGATACAAGTATCCTATCTCTCTTGAAAGGTAAATCTCTATCACCAAGCCTCAAGAGATAACCCCAAGGTCTCTAATGTCAGGTCTTGACAATGCATAAACAACTCAGGGATAAATGTGAAAATGTTGGTACTCACAAGGGGCCTTACAAATGAACAATGTTGGAAGCATACTTTCATCAGATGCAACAATATGGTGATGCTTTTAATCCTAAAACTAACCCATATTCAAAGAAAATATCAAAAGAGAAAGGGTTGAAAGAGATTTTACTCTAAACTAACTCCTAAGATCAATCACAATAATGATGAATGCTGCAAATGGACAGATCTCCAATAAAAACAATCTCTGTTTGATCAAGGACAAGCCTACAACTCCACAAAAATGGTGCAATCTTCTAAGGAAACATAATATTTCAGACTTTGAATATTCATTCACATACCCAATAACTGGGGCAATGTAAACAAGCATCCATAGTTGAACTTAGCACAAAATAAGGCCCAAACTAACTTTACACAACAAATTACAATCAACAAATTGCTAAAAGTATGGACCGAAGATCGATCAACATCATTAACATTTTACCATTATTGCAAAAGAATTGAAATCTAACATCTAACATTGAGAATTGGGAACAAGAAACCATAAACTATCAAAGTGTAACACAAATATTTCTAAATCAACAATCCAATTGCATTAACTTCTTGAACATTACATAACAATTTCCAGTCTCTCCTCTCTCCTACAACTACTATCATGCATAATCTAACTTCTAACTTATCCAATTCTAGCTTCTAATCAGCTCTTCTAACCTAGTCTCTCCTCTTACAAATGAGAAGGCACTGGCCTTTTATAGAAAATTACATTTTGAATCAAAGGCCAAGATTAAATCAATCCAATGGCACAAATTACACCTCTAGAAGCATCCAATAGTTACATTTACTTTGGGAGCTCATGGTACATCATCATCCAATTGCATAAAAGTAGTTACATCATGGAACAATGAGAAAAAAATATTATGCCAGTCTGTGATTAATGAAAATTTTGATTGGATGATGAAATCAGCTTCACATGTCTTCCATAAACTCCTTCCAACTATGGACAGTTTGGGCACAGATTCTTATGCAAGTTCCACTTTTAAAATTCCAATTGAACTCTTCCATATTTCCCTTTTGGCACGAATCCATATGCAAGTTCCCCTTTTAATATTTATTTAATCAGGAAAAATTTCCATTTTTGGAAATTTTCATGTTTTTGAGGGGTCACGGGATTTTGAGGGGGTCAAGTAATTTTCGGGAAAATCCTTCAGGGATGGAATTTCCTAGATTCCTTGCAGGGTCGAAATCCCCTAAACCTCATAACTTTTTTTCTAGAAGGAATTTTCAAAAAGTTCAAAAAGCAACCCTGCCTAATTTTTCATCCTCTATCCACAGGTGCAAAAAATATTTACATATAAAATTGAAAATTCACTTCAAAATCCCCATTTTCGAATTCCAATATTGGAAAATTTCCCCTAGAGCCTCAAAAATATTGTCCTCGTCAAACCCTGTCTAGACTTAATCCCAGAATAACCTCCCAAGAAGAGAAAAACCAAAATTCGACCAAGCCAAGTGGCAGAGATGCAAAAGAAAAAAGAGGGTCCCTGCTTCTGGTGGGGCGTGTGTTCAAAAATTGCACAACATGGGTTAGTTGAGAGGAAAAAAAGGATAGTATAGGAAGCTGCAAGAAGCATGATGAAAGAATCAAATGTATTGGACGTGTACTGGAGAGAGGCGTACACACTATTGTTTATGTTCTTAATAGAGTTCAGATTAGAGGCAACAACACAAAGACTCCTTTTGAGTTATGGACTAGTAAGACTCCTACTATGAAGTACTTCAAGGAATTTGGAAGAAGATGTTGCATTTAAAGAGATGATGAAAATCTTGGAAAGTTTGATGCTAGATGTGAAGAAGGAATTTTTCTTGGATACTCTACTACTAGCAAAGCATATAGATGCTTCAATAAGAGATTGAGGAAAATTGTTGAAAGTACTAATGTGAAAGTTGATGAATACATACAAAGACCTATTGAGATAAGTGAAGTTGAACCTAATGATCCCATCTATGGATAAGTACCTGAGTAGAATAAGGAAAAGGAAGAAGAAGAGAAATAAGAATAGACCAAAGAAGAAGAAGAATAAGAGAATGAACCAAAACCTGTTGTTAAGACTAGTAAGTGTGTATAGAAGAATCATCCAGAGGAATAGATAATTGGAGATAAGAGTGAAGCTCTGAAGACAAGAAGTAATGTAGCAGTTGAGGTAACTTTTTGTTTACTTTCTAAAATTGAACCTAAGTCTATGAGTGAAGCATGTGAAGATGAGAGTTGGATGAAAGCTATGAAAGAAGAATTACACCAAATAGAAAAGAACTAGACATGGGAATTAGTTCCTAGCCCTGTGAATAAGAATGTAATTGGTTCAAAAAAAAAAATTCAGAATAAGTTGAATGAAAATGGAGAAGTTGTAAGGAATAAGGAAAGACTTGTATGCAAAGGATATTAACAAGTTGAATGCATAGACTTGGAAGAAACATTTTCCCTTGTAGCTAGAATGAAAGCTATTAGAATGTTTTTGGAATTTTTTGCACACAAGGATTTCAAAGTGTATCATATGGATGTCAAGTCAAAAATTTTCAACATTGGTGAGTTGGAGGAAGAAGTGTACATGGAACAACCTAAATAGTTTTAGTTATCTTACAAACTAGACATGGTTTGTAAGTTGAAGAAGGCATTGTATGGACTGAAGCAAGATCTTAGAGCTTGGTATTCAAGATTAGATAGATACCTGACAAAGCAAGGATTCAACAAAGGCTCTACTGACAGTAATCTTCAATTCAAAGTGCAAGGTAACAAAATGTTGATAGTATTTGTATATGTTGATGATATCATCTTTGGTGAAAATGAAGGCATGTGTAAGAGATTTGTTGAAGAAATGCAAAAAGAATTTGAGATGTTCATGATTGGTGAGTTGAATATCTTTCTTGGTCTTCAAGTCAATCAAACTGATAAAGGGATATTCATTTCACAATCTAAGTATGTAAAAGAGATGTTGAAGAAGTTTGGAATGGATGACTCCAAACTAGTTAGTACTCCTATGGTAACTAGATGAAAGCTGAGAAAAGATGATGAATCCACTAAAACTGATCAAAGCAAATACAAATCTATGATTGGTGGATTGTTGTATCTTATTGCTACTAGACTAGATATTATGCATGTAGTATGTTTAGTTGCCAGATTTTAGGCAGATCCTAAAGAGGCACATGTTACAACTATAAAGAGGATATTTAGATATATTAAAGGTACACCAGAATATGGCTTATGGTATCCTAAGGGTGTTGATTTCACCTTGAGTGCTTATACCGACATAGATTGGGTTGGTTGTGTGGATGAATGGAAGAGTACCAGTGGAGGTGCTTTCTTTCTTGGCGGTAGATTGTTTTCTTGGTTGAGTAAAAAATAAGACTCAGTTTCTTTATCCACTGTAGAAGAAGAATATATTGCTGCAACATCCTACTACACACAGGTTTTGTGGATGAAGCAAACTCTGAAAGACATTGGAGTGATATGTAATGAGCCTATTCCTATTTTCTATGACCACACAAGTGCTATAAACATTTCAAAGAATCTAGTTATGCATTCAAGAACTAAACACATATCTATCAAATATAATTTCTTGAGAGAAAAGGTGATGGAGAATGAAGTCAGATTGGAGTATGTGACAACAAATGAACAAATTGTTGATATATTTACTAAGGGTCTTCCAAAGGATACTTTTGAGCATCTCAAGGAGAGGTTGTGGGTCATTGGCCCTCCGAACTAGGTGCACATGAAGGTGCATCCATCCAGTGAATTCACAGATTCTTCATTTATGTAGACTAATGATTGGGTCTACTCCATAGGGGGATTATAAAAGGTTTTCATTATTGCAGTATGAGTGCACTCATAAGGGAGAGTGATCAGAGTCTTTGATCTTTTCCATTGATGTCAAAGGGGGAGAGAAAGTCATGTGAAAAATATTTGCAGAGGAAGAGAAGGTGTTCTCTCATAATATTGTGAAGGATTTTGTCTTTGATGGTTTTTCACATCATGTGTTTCCATCAGTGACAAAGGGGGAGTTGTTGCAAGTATGAGAAAGTTTGGTGTTGTTGTCATTAATGTTCTCATTGATGTCAACATAGTTAAGTATGTTGCAGATTGTACATGTATACTGGAGATGTTGCTGAGATGTTGTGAGTATATGGAGCTATCTTCATGACGTTGTAGATGTGCTAAAATGATGAGTTTCCAAGTGCTTTTGAGAAAATTAATAGAGAAGAGAAGTCATAGTTATGAATGTGTACAGAGTGCACTTCGGTATGTGCTCCACATTTTTCCTGTGTTAATCCTATTCTTGTGAAGATTTGAAGGTTTGCTAATGGTGATCTTATGGTGATATCTCATGAGTTCTAGCTTCTGGTGTGATGGTATGTGAAAGTTACGTTCACTGGTGTGTGAACTGTTCTAGTGAAGTTGGTCTTCTATGGACTAGGAGAATTTTTTTTGCTTTGTAGTCCTCCATTGTTCTATTTTAGATCTTTTGGATCTGGCATATGTCTTGTACTAGTGTTATCTTGGTTCTAGTGAAGATGCGTGTGGTTTGGTGATCCAAAAGTCAAGTTTTAGAGTTATTGTATGTGTTTGCATACTTTGGATGGACTGATGGAAGAAGTTCAGTGTTCAAAGATTGTTGCACTTGCTATAGATGTATCTGAAGGAATCTGAGATGTGTTGTTGTGCATAATTAAGTGCAAGTGTCATTTATGTGTCATCCTGTTGGGAAGCATGTACATCAATGTTCATTTGTGTTTTCATTAGGTTTAGATGACCTGGTGTTTACACTTCATATGAAGAATTAAATTTAATTTAGGAAGCATGTGGTTGATTTGGGACATTATTTTTGGTCTTGGTTAAATGTTTTATTGGTCCACTCTCTTTCCTTTCCACTGTAGGAATGTTGAGTTGCTGACCTCAATTTGAACTTATGAAATGAAGTTTATGTGGCCGACCTTGGAGAAAGTTTCTAAGGTTGAAGATGGTATAAATGCAAGGCAAATTTCAAAGATTTGGAGGAGAGTTGAAAAGTGGTGAAGTAAACCACAAATCAAAAGAGCAAAAGTGTGTGTGAGAGTGAGTTGAGGCAACAATTCTTCATTGTGTTAGATTCCCGAAGGTAGTGAGCTGAAGGTTTCTACAATCCTTTAATCAAGGTTTTGGATGTGTGTTAATTACTTTGGTGGATCTTTTGTTATATTTTGTATTTGTAGGCAGTGAGGCTCCCTATTGGACAATGAGACCTTTCTGTAGGTAGTGAGACTTTTTATGTGGACAGTGAGTACTCTTATGGGTAGTGAGCCCTTGGCAGTGAGCCTTTGTATTCGGTTTGTTAATATCTTTCTATTTTGAGTTAATTCTCACCATGGTTTTTCCCTCATTGGGTTTTCCACGTAAAAATCTGATACTCATTGTGTTGATTTACTTTCTGCTATTTGTGTTACATGCTCATCCTTAATAACAAAATAGTGTGGTTGTGGAATTCATAAGTAATTAAGTTTTAAGTTTGAATTTTGTGACAATTTATTGATCTATAATTAGAGTTTACAAAATTAACATGTAAATTAAATCTAATTATAGTAATTTCCCGATCTAATACAAAATTGCATGATTATGCTTTTTAACCATTGAAATTACAATAAGGTACACTTTAAAATCAATTATTGAAAATAAACTGAATTGAACTAGAGAGAAATTATGATAGAAGAGAGAAGAATGAGACAAAGAAATAGAAGGATCACAATGTGTAGAATGATAATGAAGTTTGTCCAATGTGGACGTCTTTGGGTCCGCTTCTCAATGCTAGGACTACTTTATTGATATCGCCAAGCAAAATTATGCTTTGTTACAATACCCAAGCTCCAAGAACCTACAATAATCTCTCCACAATCTCTCACTCTTTAACAATTTTTGGTGTATACAAACACCTTGTAATTTTCTCTCAAAAAAAAACTCTAACTCTCCACCTTTCACCAAGAGCATAGAAAACTCCCCAAAAATTACTTACCAAATACTTAGCTAAAAACCCCCTTTTTATACAAATTTATTTGCTAATATGGGATTTAACCATATTATTTTGCAAATATTGCATATCTCCCATTTACAAGTAAAAATTCCAACCAATTCCCCTTAATTACATAAAAATCTACAATTCCCTCATGTAATCTCCTTTAAAAATAATAAAATAATCTTTAAAGATTATTTTAAATCTTTACATATTTTTAAATTTCATTTTAAGCCCCTTTTAAGTCGATATTTTTGGGCTTTTACTAATAAAAATGGTTTTGGTTATAATTTAGGGGTTATACTATTGAAATATGAGTTTACGGGATTTTTTCCTCTCCTTGTTTTATGGGCAAGGCAAGAGGATTTTAAGGGATAAAATCCCACCAAATCCTCTTTTTTTCCTTTAACAAATATGGTTTAATCCATATTTATGCCATGTCATATATTCTTGCCACGTCACCACCTGCCACATCACCATGTTGATGTCATCAAAGTCAACCAAAGTTAAACTTTTGATCAACCTTTGACCAGTCGTAACGTTCACATATGAGCTACATTTTTTAAATTGAATATAGTTCCAGAATCAGTGCGATGAGCACTATGGCCTGACATCATTTTTGCCTCATTTTGAGATGATCAATTGTTTTCCTTTTTGAATGCTTGATTCACCTATTTGACCGGACCTTTGACCATGCATAACTTCTGCATACAGACTACTTTTGAGCTCGTTCAAGTTGTTTTAGGACCATTTCGATGAGATCTATCCAATGATGTTGATTTGGATGAATTATGAGGCTATGAATTTTTTAGGTATTTTGGATCCACCTACATCATTCCTCCCCATTGAGAAGCTTTTGGACCTCGAAAAGTTCTATTTATGTACAAATAGAGCTAGGGAAATGTTTCCCCACTTGCCCAGTATCATCTATCCTTCCTGTCTGGAACTTGTACATTTGAATCATCATAACAACAATCAAAACTACACTGATATTATTAAGTACATTAGCCATATACACATCCACATTCAATGTTGTTGTTACCAACCATACACTGCTGAAAAGTAGAAGGCTGAATAACAAAACTGAATTTGCAGATAAGAAAAAGAATGTACCAACATCATACTTGTCTTTCATAACTAGAACAACCTCAGAACTAGATATATTTTTATGCAATGACACTTCTTGTGGTACAAACATAAGTGCCAAACTATTTCTTGCATTAACTACCCTTTTCAATTCTCCCGTTGTCACAAAAGTCTTATCAGTCTTAATTGGATGAGAATGCACAATGTATTGAACTCCTTCCTTAAATAAGTGATACTGATTATGTTCCCTATTGAAGATTTCTTTCCTATCATATAAGTATGGGCTACCCAACACAATCCCATAGATATCAAGTGGAACCACATCAAATTCAACCTCATCTATAAACTTAGATGTTATTGCAAATCTTAAATTGCATTTCTTAGTTACTCACAATATGTTATCATTGCACACCCAACTTAATGGATAAGGTTTCTTATGTAGCTTTTTTTTCAATCCCAATTGTTCAACAACTTCTTCAGAAATTAGATTAGCTTGGGACCCACTATCTATCAGTGTATCAATCTTAGTGTTCTTAGAAATCATCCTTATATGAAACAATTCACATCTTTTGCTATCTTCAGGAACAACATGACTTTTAGTAGTAGAAGCACATGAAACATCAATGGAAGAATCAACAAAAGTCTTAACCTTATCACCCACAACTGCAGTCTTTGTTTTGTCATCAGAATCTAATCTAAGATCTTGAATGACAGCTGGAGCCTTTTGATTTCCCTTAGACTCTTTAAACCACCTGGGTTTCAACTCTGGATGCAGTTTCCAACACTTCACATCCATGTGCCATTTCCTCTTTCTTCACAGTAATTGTTTTCCTCTCCTCACCCTTCTTATTGCATTCAGTTGGAGGAACAAATTCCTTCTTTGAACTAAAACTTATGTTCCTTTCACCTACTTCAATATGGGTTGCTTATACACACACTTCATCAAAGTTAGATGGATTAAACATTATGATCGTATGTTTCAAATGTGAATACAAACCACCTATATACTTTAATAAAGTTTCTTGTGTATATAGAGGAATGCCAAGAGTAAGTGCTTTCTTCCTAAACAACTGTGTATACTCTTGCACCATTTGTCCTTTACCCTGTCTCAAATTTTTCTAGTCCATAACAACTTGTTGCATATAACCCAAAGGATAAAACTTTTTCTTTAAAGAAAAAGTAAATTCATACCAAGATGAAATAATTCTACCATGCGTAGAAGGATCATCTTGAATCTTACTCTCCCACCAAACCATGCAATGCCTCCCATTCTAAGAGTAGCTAGCTGGATTTTGGAAGAATCATCCAAGATCTGTTGAACCCTGCAATACAGTTAGATCTGCTTAAGCCAATTATCCAATTTTTCTGCATCCAATTCATTGTTATATATAGGCAACTTGAATTTAACATCTATTTTTAACAAAGGTGTTTGCACAAGTTGTTTCTTTTTAGAAGAGTTAGATGAAGAAGAAGAAGATGATGATGAGGATGAAGAGGATGGAGATGGAGGTTCAGGAGGGTCACTACCACTACCTACCCTTTACCTTTGTCATCTTTTGAAGATTCAACTTCCTCCTTTTTGTTCTTGAGTTCCTTTTTCCTTTGTCGCTCTTGCCTCTCTTGGAAAAGAACTTCCACCATAAACTTCATTTTGAGAAAGGCTTTCTGGAAAGATTTCTCATCAAGCTTTGTAGGACTTTGTTCAGCTACCATATTTGATCTTGGAAAAGTCCTTCATTTTCCAATCTCTGGATTGAATTATTCCACTGTACCTTCTCCTTGTTTCAGTTTCAACCTAGTTAACATTCACTTTTCAATTTCTTGCAAAACAGGCTCTGATACCAACTTGATATGTAATTAGAGTTTACAAGATTAACTTGTAAATTAAATCTAATTATAGTAATTTCCTGCTCTAATACATAATTGCATGATTATGCTTTTTAACCGTTGAAATTACAATAAGGTACACTTAAAAATCAATTATTGAAAAATAAATTGAATTGAACTAGAGAGAAATTGAGATAGAAGAGAGAAGAATGAGACAGAGAAATACAAGGATCATAATGTGCAAATTGATAACGAAGTTTGTCAAATGTGGACTATGTCTCCGGGTCCACTTCTCAATGCTAGGACTGCTTTATTGATATCACCAAGCAAAATTATGCTTTGTTACAATACCCAAGCTCCAAGAACCTGCAATAATCTCTCCACAATCTCTCACTATTTTACAATTTTTGGTGTATGCAAACACCTTGTATTTTTCTCTAAAAAAAAAACTCTAACTCTCCACCTTTCACCAAGAGCATAGAAAACTCCCCAAAAATTACTTAGCTAGCTAAACCCCCTTTTATAAAAATTTATTTGCTAATATGGGATTTAACCATATTATTTTGCAAATATTGCATATCTCTCATTTACAAGTAAAAATTCCAACCAATTCCCCTTAATTACATAAAAATCTCCAATTCCCTCATGTAATCTCCTTTAAAAATAATAAAATAATCTTTAAAGATTATTTTAAATCTTTAAATATCTTTAAATTTCATTTTAAGCCCCTTTTAATTCCATATTTTTGGGCTTTTACTAATAAAAAAGGTTTTTGGTTATAATTTAGGGGTTATATTATTGAAATATGAGTTTACGGGATTTTTTCCTCTCCTTGTTTTATGGGCAAGGCAAGAGGATTTTAAGGGGTAAAATCCTACGAAATCCTCTTATTTTTCTTTTAATTTTTAAACCATATATTTTTCCTTTTAACAAATGTGGTTTAATCCAAATTTATGCCATGTCATATACTCTTGCCACGTTACCACTTGCCACATCACCATGTTGATGTCATCAAAGTCGACCAGAGTGAAATTTTTGACCAACCTTTAACCAGGCATGACTTTCACATAGAGGCTCTATTTTCAAAACAAAATATAGTTCTGGAATCAGTGTAACGAGCACTATGACCTGACATCATTTTTTTTCCTTTTTGAATGCCTGATTCACTTGTTTGATCGGACCTTTGACCACACATAACTTCTGCGTACAGACTCATTTTGAGCCCGTTCAAGTTACATTAGGACCGTTTCGGAAAGCTCTATCCAATGATGCTAATTTGGATGAATTTTGAGACTATGAAATTTTTAGGTATTTTGGATCCACCTGGATCATTGATTCACCCCCGCTCTCAGTTGTCCTAGACCTCTTTTTAACATCATGGGAATTGCATAATGAAGCCTTATTTGGGTCACTGTCTAATTGCAAACCTTTGGGGGCTCTGTGAGAGTTTTTTTTGGTGAATGTGATGGCCTCCTTACATCTACTTATACCCTCTACCCAGCCTGCAAGTAGTGCTCTTGGTATAACTTTCACCTCACAAGACTTTCCAATGGGTTTAATAGGGAGAAGTCTCTTCTTTACATCCTTGCACAAATCAATAGAAATCCTCTGACATGTGTTCTTGTTCACCCAATGTGTCGGGTGAATGTTATAACTGAGGAGATTATGTTGATCAACTTCCTACATAAAGATGGGTACGGTGCACCTGAAAGTACCCTCCATACATATAATGAACTTTTCATACCTCCCCTTGGTAGCACCACCTTGTTGGTCCTTCTTGGAACTAAGTTAGTGAACATGATTTTTGACATAATCCTAGGGTTTGAGTTCCTCAGAGTGAAATTGGGT